>CM040239.1:300649559-300959578 GCA_022545495.1 Chrysanthemum lavandulifolium | reverse complement strand
ATCACCAAACCGCCATCTAAAGGTTTTCACAAGGGATCATCAATTTTTCAAGCTCAAGTGTTTATACAATCTAGATAACACTCTCATTAAGGTTTTGAAATAAAAACCTAGTGTGTTTAGGTTAAATCCTTGGTTCTAATCACCTCATCATATCACTTGTAAGCATCTCATATTTATTTTTCATCTTACATATTCATTTCATACTCATCTCATCATTTTTGAGCAAAAACATGCAAGACTTATGTTGATTATACCATTTTTACATGATTTTTAGAGTTATATATATAAAGGTCATCCTATAATTATCCCCTTGGTATACTTTGGTCTTGATGATGTTTAGGAACCCATGACACCCTAAGAAGGTGTATGGTAGGATTAGATTAGCTTTGGAGTTGATTTGAAGGGATTGGAATAGGTTTAGTACGATAAAAACTATTTTCGGTAAGTATAAAAAGTGTTTTGTCCTTGTTTTGTTTTTCTGGAAAATCCGACAGTAGGCACGAAATTTTAGCCTTGATATTTAGAAAATATACTTTAAAACGAACTGCGGGCGCTTGAACGGATTAAAACGGAGTTATAACGAAGAAGTTATGAATTTTTAAAGTTTGACGACGTAAATATATATTTATCGAAAATTCAAGAACCTATTATTGTTTTATTCGAGTCAAAAACGAGCCTTAAGCTTTACAAATTATTTCGACTTATCAAAAATATATTAGTATACTTTGATACGGTTAAGGACATATAATACGAGAAAACGGATTTGAAACGACAAAGATATACATCGCTTCATAAAATTTCCGTAACTATTATTTTAGAAAACTATATTATTTTTACGAGATAAGTGTTACGGTAACTAAAACGACCATGTTGGAGGCTGTTTTAACTATGATGTGGAACTTTTGTAACTAGATGTTTTCTAATAAAATCAAGATCATCAAGCATATTTTTTCAAAACGACCAACCGCTTGTATAGCGGAGTTTTAATAAATTTATTACGCTTGCTTAAACTTGGCGAAACTCACTTTTACACAACAATTAGACAAAATCACCATCTTTAACCCTTATTATCTTTATGTTCGAGACCTTTATGTCGAAAACTCTGAACTCGAAACTTCTAGATTTTGATACAAATTTTCCAAAACCGTCAATTCGCTTTTAACGATCGACGACACCATTTTACGGCTAGTTTTTCAAGCTATTTTTGTCACTTTCATGAAATTTCCGACGATATGATTTTTTTCATTGAAAAGTGAAAATTTCACCATAAATCATTACGAAACCATTGTAGGATGACATTTTGACGTAAATACTTGTAAAGTAATTTAAGAATGGTCAAGACGCTCAAAAGAGTATTTTTCGATCGATAAGTATTATTTTCAAAACTCGTAGAATGGTATAAATAATATACGAAATGCATGCATAACATAACATCATAACTCATTACATATCATAACATTCATTCTAGGTCGCGGATAGTTTCCCGAGTCTCACTTTCGCACTTCATTTTGTTAGCATATCAATCACACCGGTGAGTTCATACCCCACTTTACTCGCTTAAATTCTTACAAACTATTTGGGAGATACATGCTTAAATATTTGTTTCACTCTCATGCAATACTCAAACCATTTATACAATTGTGTTACAATATACTTTATACACTTTGGACATTATGTGGTTTATTGCGATATGTGCCTTAATGTGCTAAACTAGTTTTCAATTATGCATCAACATACAAACTTTAGCAATCGTTAACTTCTGGGAGCCATGGAGAGTATTGATAGTACTATCGGTCGACGCCCACCCTTGGGTCCTTGATGACGTGACACAGGGTGAATATAACTGCTATTCAATGTAACATAACAAACAATTTAGACTCGTCAAGAGGTTCGGGCTGGTCGTGATTCTTTGCATTAAGTACATGTATATATCGTATGCACCTCATGTCCTACTTACAAACAAGATTGACAATTCTATATTTTGGCAATGGGTTGTAAACACACAAGTTGCAAGTTTTGTATGGGCGGAACTTGAAACCGAGTGATTTACAATGCCTTTGCCGCATAAACAATTTTTGAAAGGCTTTACATTTCATCACAAACTTATGAACTCACCAACCATTGTGTTGACACTTTTAGCATGTTTATCTCAGTCTTAAGATGATAGCACTTCATGGAGCTTTGGGTGCATGGCATACATTGGAGTCTTGTGCTTTTAACAATTACCATTCGACATGTTTTGTAAACTTTTATGTATTATCAAACCTTGTGATTTCTTGTGGTGTAAACATTAACTTATTTATCGAATGGTAAACTTTTCAAAATGTCTCATTATAGAGGTCGTCAGATCCATACTTTGTGCTATGACGCCATACCCCAATGACACTATCGTTCACCGCGATATTTTGGGGTGTGACACCCTGTGGGGCCTAAATTTGTATCAACCTAAAGCGCCCCTAATCCCAAACAGTGGATAATTTAAGATGAAAGCTACTCAAGTAGCTAGTATGAAAGGAAGACGATTGCTACATCTAACCCGCTTGATGCTCTTAATATGATCGATCATCAACGAATGTGGTACTCCCACCGATGTAGTGGATTCGTTGTTCAATGGAGGCTAAGGAGCCATGAGTGACTCAATGGAAGCTAACCAGGTGCACTACCCTATTGTTGAGAAAATCGAGATCTTGAAAAGCTTCTTATGGATGGGAAAGCTACTCTGTTGATGATGCCGGTAATCCTATTAAAAGGTTGATTATCCGGTAAAAGGATTTTCCGTCTACTTCTTCTAATAAGAGGGTCAACCCATTCTCTAAGGCGGGAGAGATTAAGCATCCGACAATGATGATGAGGAGGTTGAAAACACCTTTGATGAGTCGAGTAACTTATTTGGTGGTGGTCATGATCGTGAAGATGACTTTGATGACTATGGTTATGATAACTATGCGGATCAGTTTATGATCTTCCGTGTAATTTGGATGCCTACTACGACACTTATGGTATCAAGCTCCAAGGCCCGGGTAGGAAGTAAATGTTATTTTCATAGAGTCTCGATGTTATGTTTTGAGTAGTGGTTTATTTTCTTATGTAGAAGATAGGAAGTATCTTGTTATGTAAGCTTTTCGCCTATGTATCAAGTGAGATATGGGATTCACCCATATCCTTTGTACTTAAACGCTTTTGGAGTAATATATTTACCGGTCTTTGACTTTTACCCAAAAAAAGATAATCTTGAATATAATGCGCTTTAAGCTATATCGAGGCAGATTTTGACTCGTGATCAACCATGTGAGATGTGGATCGCTCACATACTTGTAAGTTCCCCATGCTGGGATGCTCGAGGACAAGAATGACCGCCATCGTCCTCACAAATCCCAATTAATGAAACAATATTTTGATGTTTTGGCAGAGAACTATGCGTAAATACATGACCGTTGTTCAAGATATATCCTTCATTAAATAATACAAAAGCTAACTTCTTCCTGAAAGTTCTCCATTGTACACAATCCAACCAGAATCCTTTTCGATGATATTATCTTCAATAAATTGTTGGTTGCTTTTATTATGTCTTTCAACGGAATTCTCGAGTGATCAAAACTGTGGGGGTTTCGCTCGATGATATTTTCTTCTATGAAGGATTGAGTTCCTCACCGTATGTCAATGATGGAGGTCCATCGATGGATGTTCTTTCTCGAGGTCTCGTACATCGAAGTGGCAGTAGACCCGATGGAGGTATGGTGAATGATGGAGGTCCGTTGAATGACATTATTATTATTTTTTAAATTAATGGAAGATGAGAAGAATTGTAAAGCTAAAAGAGGCTCATGACATAGATATAAAAAGCCGCCCACATAACTAGTTATAATAACCGTGCATGTACGGGGTTTTGACATAAAAATTTATTCTGTATTAATACCGAATATTGTGTATTTAAAGATAATTGTATATAATTATATAGTTATAAGTTTCGTGCACATATAAAGTTTACATATAAATCAAATTTATTTTAACATTTTAGTTCAGTATATACACATATAAGAATTTGCCCATGAAAATTGTAATATAAGTACAACTAATACTTATGCACGAGTTTTTCATTATGCATTAATATTTATTAGAATTTGGTAAAATATTTGTTAAAATTTATGTTAGCTAGGTAACTCAAGATTTAATTTTATTTAGCTGACAAAGATGTTGATGTTGTTATTTAAATTACACTACTGATATTATGTTGCACACATGATGCAAATTTAATAGCACATAATGAGCGTTGATAAAGTTAAAGTATACTCCTTAAAGTTTTTTAAAAATGCTTTTCTAGATATCCTAATATAAATAAATAAGAATTACATGGGTCATTATTATAAGTACAATCACGTATATTTATTTTCATATTAAAGTAACCCTGCTTACATTTGATAATTATATTCCCGTTTTCAGTAATTTAGCCGTATTTAAAATGTAAACTCGTGTCCACATAGGTTAAACTTTTAAAAATGAAATAAATAAGTCCTTATTGAACGTATATAGTAAAAAAAAATTGATACTTATAATCTTATGCAAATTTATATGTTATTATTTTAAAACAACATATACATTGTATTTTTTAATATATAAAGTATAAATGGTATAAAGTATAAGAGGGTATTTGTTTATAATCCAAAATTAGTAAAAAAACATGAAAACTATTATGAATATTTATGTGTGTGGCTATCCATATACCATAACCTTCATAACCTCTCATCTTTTTGTATCCCTTCTTAATGCATGTACTAAATACCTTGATTGTAAAAAGTAACTCATAATGCCGTCTTTCACTGGTTATGGGCACCCACACCGCTTCCGTGTTTGGGAGGTTACAGATGTGATGCACTTACCCTACCTAAAGTAGAGGTGCGCTCAGCTCTACTAAAGGTAGAAAGGACCTCCGCCTTTGTGGGAGTGAGGATCGAACCCCGACCTCTCGGTTGAGAGGCAAGGGGTTTTCCAACTAATCCAACCCTACTTGTTAAATACCTTATTGTAAGAACCCTATAAATAGAGGTTCATTTGTAGTTTGTTATGATCAATGAAAATGCATTCCATAATCTCTCAATTCTTCTAGTTTACACTCCTTGTTGATTAGTTGTTATTTCGTAACACGTTATGAGCATGCTCTAAAAGTTGGATTTGTTATCTTAATCAATTGAAGCACGCCTAAAGATGGTTATCAATTTATTTTTCCGTGTCAACAGGTAAATCTGGAACCGAGCTTTATTTAATCGTAGATTCAAAGTCACATGTTACTATTGTTTGCTATGTGGTAGTATGCGTATGTCGATTACGATTTTATCATACGTGATTTCAATTCAGTGAAGAAACTATTTTCAATTCAACGAGGATATAATGTTTCATAAAACTTTTTCTGTACTAAATTGATGCTTAGAGGATCAATATTTTGGTAAACAATAATGAAATTTCATTATAATCAGATCATATCGTTTTACATTCTTCAAACTTGCTCAATTTGTCATCACCACCTATGCATTAAACGTACACATATTTTTGTAGTCCTTATAAATAAAATAAAACAACTCATTTTCGTAGTTAATTATTACTTTTTTGCTTATATGAGTGATTATGATATATCTTGCCATGCAATGTTAATGAAAATAATGATATACTATCCTTGGTTATTTAGACACAGTTAAGAGCATCCACTATTATTGTGATTGCCAAACTAATTATGTTATATGTTAAAGTATTTGTGTTCACTTATTTATTTATTTATCCGTGTCAGTAACAACGTTTTTATATCATAACTTTGCCATATGTAATTATATGCTTATGTGGAGAATGGATCTGGGTAATGTTCTAGACTTGGTCTTATTCAAAACTTGTATATGACTCGTATGAAATTATTATGTTTCTTTTATTTTGTATTATAACATAATGACTAGCAAGTTATCGAGTGACACTGTGCTATCTTGCTAAGACGATATTGTTGTTATTTGGATTATCATATTTGTCACGGGTTTCATATATGATAGGCATGCTATCCGTTTTACGTTAATTTTATTTTGGTGTTTATATATGAATGTTTTACTATGTTCTTCTAGATATTTAGCATGAGCAAAAAAAAAAAAAAAAAAAAATTGTTGTAGCTGTCATATCTTAAATGACAATTTTTCATAAGATATTTGAGATCTTATATAATATTTTGCATATTTAAAAAATAATGATTATTAAGATTTAATAAGGGAACTAATTAGATGATGCACAATGTTTATTGTCATAATCTAGCATTTTTATATAAGTTGTTATGTTGATGTGACTAGTTTAATTATTTGCCATCTTAATGTCGATTGTGCCTATGAAATTTGATACTTATGCGCTATTATTTTTGTCATAACTCTTTCATGCATGGTTAAATCAATGTTTAAAAAGCATCTTTAAGTTTTCATTAATTTGATAATCTTATCTTTAGTTACACATTAGCATAGATTGGATGAAAACTGAACGTAAGTATATAATAATTAATGCTATAAGGTTATGGAAATCTTGATTAACAATGGCATCGAAACGTAAAACCAAGCAAAACTAAAAATATGTGATACCTATTATATTAACTTATTAAGTTAAAGTGAGATAAGTTATAGAAAAACTTCATGCCTTCTTTTATTGCGAATAAATTTTATGCAAACATTTGTTTTATATAAACAATATAATAATGTTTATCCAAACAATATATAAGAAACATGTTGTCATATGTAACTGAGTTACATAAGAGCTGTAGTTTATTTGACTATAAATATTATATGAGTGTTTGATTGGATTTCACAAGCAATGTATTTATAAGATTATTTTATTGAGTGGCATGACCGGTTAGACCATCCCGGATCAATGAAGATGCTTCATAAATATATATAAAAGCAATAAGTTTCTTCAAAGATAGTTTTGATTGTTCTCAATGGAAGTTAATTTTTCATCTATCACCACGAAATTAAAGTAAGGACTTTTCTTCAAGGTCATTTAAAGTTTCTATCATCGCCAAATTAAAGAATATAAAGGGAAATAAGATGTACGTAGGCTATACATCCGCCCATGTGAATCATTTTGAGTTTTAAAATCGATGCATCATCAAAATGATCATTAAAGACGCAACTTAAGGGTAGCGTGATGAATGGCTCGTCTTATAAAATGCGAGCTTGGTTTTTCAAATTGTATTCTTTGGAAATGATGGTGAATACTTCCATGGGAAATTATTGGAATAAGTGTCGAACTTAAAAGTAGCCCATGTTCGTACGCGAATTGCTTTTGTTGAAACGTTCATTTTACGTCTTCAGTTGATTGCAAAGCCAATAATTGTGAGAACAAAATAGTTAGTTTATGGGGCATGTAATTATAAATGATAAAATATGAATTCGCATCTTGCCAACAATTAATAATGAATTCTCCCTATTAGAATGGTTTCGGTCACAAACCATATGTTTCCCATATAAAGTTTTCTGTAAATGTGCGGAACCTGTATTGAAAATCCACCACAACGCACAACAATGGGATGTTATAATTGATAATTCATTCAGGGGGAGAATGAGCAGCGAGAAATATGGAATGAATTATGATACAAAAATGTTGATCCTCACACTAAAATGAACTTAAAGTTCAAGGACAATTTACATTCAAGATCTAGTAGTTGCAGACAAGTTTTGTGACCTAAATAAAGTGACTAGATCATACATACCGCTAATGCTCCCAATTGGTAGTAAGTCTATGTCACGTCCGCAACGTGATAGACTAATCGGTTCCAAATTAAAATCCTCGAATGAAGAGATAAAATGGAGCAAGAAATGAAGATGGTTGAATCGAGGTAATAAAGACCCCATAATAATTCTCCTATAGAGACACTAGACATGAAGGTAATTGAAAAACCCCGGGTACTTGAAAAACTATGATATATCAATAAATGATATATTGCATGTCTAGTAAATTGTGGAATCGAAAGTATAAATGAATCGACGTCGATGGTGATATTGTATACAATAATACACATGGTAATGATTATGTAAATAAATATGATAGCGCTATAATCATAGTGAGGATCATGGAAGCATACCTGCAGGAAGTGCAGATGTATAAATGAATGGCCAAAAGATATAAAGACGCAAAGAACTAATGAAAGATTGAATTCTCTTGTGATGAGACATGGTTACTTGGACTTGAAGTCCGTACACAAGAATGTCCAAAATTATTGGATATGCATCGGTCTTTGTGTGAAAGCGAAATTGAATTACTGGAATCATGATATTCAACGCACAACTGATGGCACACATATATTTCACAAAGACTAGAGAATTATCTTGAGGAGACATGTTCTAATGTGGTGGATCCAATGATGTATTTTGTAATTATAGAAGTCTGGCAATGTGATAAATAATTGATATGCGTCTAAAAGATAAATGAATAGAGCTCATATGAGATTTTATTATAGGATATAAAATGCATGAAGCATATTAGTGATGTTAATGCTTAAAGCATATAAGAGAAGTTCTCAAGAACACTACTTGATTATATTGAATTAATCATGTTTTTGGCATACGTTTAATAATTTCCTTAGTGTATAGTATTGTGTCAAATAAAGATTATGTTTGCCTATGAAACTTTATAAAGAGATCTAAATTTGAATATTGTTTAAGTTTTATGTAGTTTATTTTATGATTATAAAGGCAACTAAATGCATAGAAGTTGAATTTAAACAAAAGACACATTTTGTCTTAGCTTATGATTTTAACATCTAAAGGATGAAATATGTGTGCATCATGAAAACTAAAAAAAAAAGGATGTTAACTATCTTTATATGGATAAATGACACTCATGTTTATGAGGTCACGTGATGTTGAAAAGACCCTTGACTTATAAAAATGATGATCACAATATCGATTTACACGTGTCATACTAAAATGTGTAGATGTAAGTACAAGGATGTACTTAAATGAGATGTATGACATATTTTAATCCTTAAATTGGATATGCGAACAACATGTAGAGAGCATTTATTCATGTGATTCTATCAAGACACATTAAGGTGCATTCACTAATTCAATGAGCTTGTGTGATGTGATCATCGTGGGAGAGAAGATACGCTGCACTCTTTTTCCTTGATCGCGGTTTTGTCCTCATGTGGTTTTCCTAGAAGGTTTTTAATGAGGCAACATCCCCGAGCGTATAAAGGAAGTATGTACTCTCTTCCCTTCACTAGATTTTTGTCCCACTGGGTTTTGTCTAGTAAGGTTTTAACGAGGCATAATCCTCAAATGGACATCCAAGGGGGAGTTTTATGCATAATTATAATATGGATGTCCATATCTTATAGGATATTGATTAGAGGTAATCGAGTTATATTAGAAGATTACATATCTTCTAGAATGGTTGGCCCTCACAATGGCCGATCTCAAACCGGATATGTTTTCACAAGTTCCAGATCGCCATTTCATGGCATTCGTTGCAAACAATGAGTGCCACTTCATCAAATCATGCGTAGATCTTGGCCATTCATGAAGCGATTCGGGAATGCGTATGGTTAAGAAATGTGGTACAACATATTTGTAAATCATGTGGTATCTCTTCGTGCCAAGGAGCTCCAACAATCATGTATGAAGATAATGCAAGATGCATTGCTCAATTTAAGGAAGGATACATCAAAGGTGACAGAACCAAGCATATTCTATCAAGTTCTTTTCACTCATGAATTACGTAAAAGCGGCGATATTATTGTTCAAAAGGTTCGCTCAAGCGAGAACTTAGCGACTTGTTTACCAAGGCACTTCCCACTACAACATTTAAGAAGTTGGTTCACAACATTGGAATGCGAAGACTCAATGAACTTCAGTGATCTAATCATCAGAGGGAGAACATACGGGTTGCACTCTTTTTCCCTTAGCTATGGTTTTTTCCCACCGGGTTTTTCCTAGCAAGGTTTTTAACGAGGCATCAGATCTAATCGTATGACAACTAATGATGGATAGCCAAGAGGAGTATTATGAAAATTATTGTGGGCTATCCATATACCTTAACTTACATAACCCTTCATCTTTTGTATTCCTCATTTATTGTTTGTACTAAATACTTGATGAAGAGAGCCCTATAAATTGAGGCTAGTTTTGTAGTTTGTGATATCAATAAAATGCATTTCATAATCTCTTAATTCTTCTAGTTTATACTCCTTGTTGATTAGTTGTTATTTCGTAACAATTTAGCTCGACACATATAGTTATTTACGCTATTTAGTATGCGTAGCGATCCAGGAAGGACAGCCGATAGAGGTCGTGTAATTTGTAAGTATAAATACCCTTCCATCCATGGAAGGGTGTGGCTTCTTTGAATAAACCTTTCATTTGTTAAGCAACTCTCTTCAAGGAACCTCCTCTCAACTCTCTTCATCTCTCTAAAATGGCTTTCTTGTTTAATCACAATCCTAGACCACCCGAATCATCTAACAACATAAATATCACGATCCTACAATTGGTACCAGAGCCAGGGTTGTGTTGTTTTGATGATTTACATGGTTTGTAGTTGGTGGTTTGATGCGGTTTGATTCATTTTTGGTGTTGTTTAAATGAGTTTGACATGATCTTGGTGTAGTTTGTTGTTGTATTTATTTGGTTTTTAAAGCTATGGTTTTAACTGCTTTTTACAAACTTATTATCTGGTTTTGAATGTTTATACACTTAAGCGAGTTGGTTTTGAATGGTTATTGATACGCTCATTTCTCGGTTTTAAGTGTTTCATCATGTCACTTGTTCCTTATCAGTTCACATAACTCTCAAATATCATGGTCTAAACTTCTTACCGATTTTGGGTCTAATCTGGTCATTTTCTTCAAAGCGAGTTGGGTTAAACGGATGCGAGTTGCACTTGCTATTGAGCGAGTTGTCTAATCTGTTAAAATGCGAGTTGAGATGTTGTCGAGTTCAAGGAACCCGATGCGAGTTTGTGGACTCGCATTTTGAATGCGAGTTGAGTACTTGTAGTTATGAGCGAGATGGTCTTGGTTCTGCCTCAATGCGAGTTACTTAACTCGCATAAGGTTTAATGAGCTGCGTGTTGCTATGATGCGTGTTGTGAATAGCGTGTTGGGTATGATGCGAGTTGGGTAAGATATGAGTGGGTTATGATGCGAGTTGGGTTTGTTTCAAGTTGGGTAAGTAGCAACACAAACCATTTGAGGTTTGCAAGAAAGAGATGAAGAAGAATGTGTCATCAAAGTAAACACGGCCACAACAAACAAATCACCTTACAAATACCTTACATCACGACCTCTGGATAAACAACCATCATCGATCCTCAACAAACAAAATCAAGACTCGTTATTAATTGAATGACTCTAATGATCTCAGTTCTCGTCTTTGTCGTGTACAACTACTGCCATCGATCCCAAAGATCTATACACGTAAAGACTTAACCATCACAGATCCATGATACTTTTTTTTTCAAATTTAATAATATCAATGGTGGATCTCAGTTTGTTCATGCTATAAGGAGAATACATCAAGACTCAAAATCACTCTAGTTGACCATGACTCGAAAACAAATAAAGGAATCTCGGCTTTCATAAGTCGTGAAATTTAAAAGGTTTTCAAGACCAAGGGTCCATAAGCACGAGTTATGAAATCATCATAGATCCATCTTGTTGAAGACTCGCTTCACTTACTATCCGAAACTAAATGAAAGATGATAACAAAACATGTTATATCTTGTTCATATGTTCGTTATTAATGATACTTTAACCATATTCATAATTAAACCTACCTTGAAGTTATGTTTTGATCCGTAGCTCGCTTAATCAAGACATCACGCCATCTCTGTGGTCGTGATAAACTAACCATCTCTCGTGGTAGTGATATCTATGCCTTCTCGGGACCATCTTGCCAACCCAAGTGCTATCATTGTTTTTTATGCAAGTTGATAAACAATAGGAGTGGATCGAATTAATTAAGGGGAAAATTATTTAAGTAGATGATTAGGGTTTATGAACTGATTTGTTAAGATGGGTGAAGTGTTTTGATAGGTGAGAGGCGGATATAATGAGGAGAGAAAGAGATGGAGGCGCAGTCTTTGAGTTTAGGTTTAGGGTTGCTAAAGTTTAGGAACCCAAGTGTCTATGGTGTGTCTTTATATAGGTCCTGAATATTAGGGTATCTAAAGTCTGGTCATGACTTTGTTCGGCTCACACAAGTAATCTGGAAATGGGTCGTGATGTAATAATTGGGGATGGGCCAAGAATTGTGTCAATCGGATTTTTTGATATTCTTTGACTTGGAATATCAATTTCCTTAATGCTTGTGTCTAAGAGATATGGTATTCGGATCACTCTGTGGAGCGTGCATTTGAAGTTCACATGGGATAATCGGAGTGTTGATATTCTTTGACTTGGGCCCTTACTACTCTCAATGGTGTTTGGATTTGGATAGTTTGCATGTGAGCTAGTATATTGGATAGTGATTTATTTCATGGACTAATTAACCAAACTCATTCACTTGAGCTCGTTGTTGGATCTATTCATGGGAGTTGAAATAACTTGTTTGATGAAACGGTGGTAAAACAATTTGTGAATACAAAAGTGTTGATATATCTTGAAAACGACCGGCTTGAATTATTAATGTGATGACTTGGGTTTGGGTAATGAACCAATTGGCCTCTCATTCATGGATTATATTTATGAGATTTAGAGATTATGAGACTTAGTTTGAAGAGATTTGATAATGAAATTTGATGAGTTATGAGGCTTGATACTTTGGTTTATGCGTTTTCACAATTTGTCTCGGCTTGAATTGTTATTGGAACGAGGTTGAATACGGGGTTGTTTGGACAGTAATTCCTATTTGGATTTGAAGTGAGGTTTTCCTGCGTTGCTTATTTCGTCTTCGCTCTTTCTACCCTTCGCGAAGATGACTTGTTTGTGCGTTTATTGAGTGTGATAAAGACTTGGCTATTTAGTTACGGTTGTGATTCTTTCTCGCTTAACCCACAACGTAGCTATCACTTCGGTGTCTCACGCATTTGAGAATATGTCAAGAGGTTTTGTACATTGGGTACACCATTTCTTTTTCACGAGGATTAGTACAAGTTTAAGTAACAAATCTGGGGAATTCTACTTCATGATCAAGTTAGTTATATCGGGATTACTTCTCCATGTGGTCACTACAATAGCCGTCTGAATTCGTGAATGATGTGTTTACCATGTGTTTAATTGGATGGTTGATGATGGTGTTGGTGTTGGTAATTGAATCGTAGATGAACCGCTGCATGTTCCCCTGAAACACATATTCACCGAGGTAGTCATAACACATTCAAGTTGACATTGTTTACGGTTTTGTCTTGATTTTGTAAAACCCCGCGAAAGAACCTATTTCTCCGTTTAAATCATAGACTTGTAAAATCCCGTGACAATGGAAACATCATGGTATTAGTAAAGTGCATTTTCGGATCTATCTTACGATTTATTCTTGGTTTTGTAAAATCCCGCGAAAGAAACTATTTCTCAGTTTAAACCATAGAGTTGTAAAATCCCGTAATGATGGAACCATCCTGGAGAAATGGAAAATGTATTTCAATATCTTATCTGATGATGGTGCTACGGTTTCTACTTCGAAGAAGGGATAAAAGGTTGTACTTCATGAATTGGATGTGTGTTTGGATTGTCCTCATGGCAGTTTGGCTAGTACAAGGTTTTACGAGGTTACGTGCTTTTAACCATGGTCAGGATGAAACCATTATCAAAGTTCATTTAAATGTCAAAGAAGGCTAGATTTGAGCTGTTCAGAAGATGTGACAGAGGCGTTAATTCAGTATTATTTATTTGAGGTTGAAGTGAAATATCACGGCGAGTGTACTTAGTATCTCAAGGTATAGGGATGGTTGGATGAAGATTCTTCATGATCCTTGTTCGAGCTTATTATCAAAAATGAAGACTTGGAAATCTAGTTATTGTTGGGTGTCTTTACCTTTCTTTTACCACTGGGGAATTGGGCTCATACCACTACAAAATAACTATCACTTTAAGGAATTACGTTGTAGTGCTCGAGTGTCACATTCAATTGTGGATTTTCAAGAGGTAGTGTACGTCTATACTTGATGGTTGGTTGGATGAAGAGTATAGAGTACTTAGAGAGTACTTAGAGATGCTAATGGAAATCGGCACCGCTTTTTTGTTTCATATGTGCAAGTATAAGTCACGAGTTCGGGTTAGTTTACTTGTGGTCAAATTCATCATATTGGGTTTTCTCATCACCGTCACGACAAAGAGCCTCTTGAATGATAATGGGTCGATTACAAGTTTGCAAGAGTAGATGAAAAGAGAGAGATTTATGACGATGAACACATCGGCTCATGCCTCGTACTTCAAAGAAAAGAAATGTGAATACATTTCAAAGAAAAGATTATCTTGGCACATTAAGAAGAGAAATCTTCTCATTTATGACCATTCTCATTAACATGCTTCATACTTTTTCCATGCGCTTCACCATCAAGGAACACGGGCTAACACGATTGTTTTCGATTCCACTTTCTCAACTATAATGACGATGGCGACATCATGCTAATTTTGTGGAGAGAAGTGTGAATAGACTACATTTGGTTAATGTTCACTTGTTTAATCAAGAATGGCATCTCCGTATGCAATTCTTGAAGGGGAGAAGAAGTGTGAATTTTTTTTGCATTGTTGATTGATATTTGAGAATATAAATGGTCATACGGCTCTAAACTCATGTAAGAACCGAGCTTCTTCTTATCGAGTCATCTTCACATGGAGTTTTTCTCTTCTAAGAGCCGTTGGTTGACATCTTCACTCGGATTGATGAGTTTATCGACAAAGTGCTTCCGGTTAATGCTTCACGTATACATCAACATGATGATTCCGAACAATCTCTCGTTCTTGTTTGATGTGATTGGTAGTTTGGTGTTACCATCTTGTGTGTTCGTTGTGGCCCGATTTCTTATTTCCTTGATGAACATCTCTCTGTTCTTGTTTGAGTGGGAGGATTTTAGTTAAGGGATTTGCAAGATGTAAGTTAATTGGGATGCTTTTGGGGGATGCTTTTTGTTTTGTGTGAGTTGAAGATGTTAACTATCTTTTCCCCAACCGCACAATCTTGAAGAAGGTCGAGTCTTTAGTACCGTTCTACATTTTCGCTACATGTTAGAAGACTAAAGACGTGTTGCATTTAACGATCTAAATACTTCTTCTTAATCTAGGCATTTATCAAACAGATTGTCGGTTTAGGGGAGAGCACTAATTGGGGGAATGTGATATGTTGAATTTAATCCCCAATTAGACTTGCTCACATTATTTAGCATGTTGATTCTCACAAAGACTTCAAGCAATCTTCTCAACAAATTTCAAGTATTTGGGCATTCAAAGAGTTGTTGATTTTGAAGTATCAAAACCAGAAAGGGGTAAGGAGACAAGCATCTAAACGCGAGTAAACTTGATGAACTTAATACTTCTAAGTAATTGAAGATATCCCGGGAAGACAAATGTTATTACCGCAAAGAAACTCAAGGTTTGACTCATGGCGAGTAAACTTGATGAACTTAATTCTTCTAAGTGATTGAAGATATCCCGGAAAACAAATGTCATGACCGCAGAGAAACTCAAGGTTTTACTCATCAAAGCGCTTAGTATTCTTATTCCAACTATGGGGAAGCGATGAAAGAGAGTTTCAAGATAAATGAGGTACAAGTGTGATGATCTCGATGTTATCACAATCATCGAGAGAGAATTGTGTACATTGGGGCTCAAATTGTTTCACTTGAGGGCTTAATCGTTGATTCGAGATATAATCACTTATTCGGTGTTGACATCCGAGAGATTGTCATCCGCAGAGATAATCGATGATTCGGCCCGCTTCAATGTTATCGGTTGTTCTCTCTTTGGGAATGGTGTACTTTGGTCCTTAAGCTTCATACACGCTCATCGGGGAAGAAAATGTGAACATGGGAAGGTGTTCTTCATTCCCCTCATGATGTGTATTCGGGAGAGTTCTTGGATAGTGGTGTACTTCGGTTCTTGAGCTTCATACACGTTCATCGGGAAGAAAAATGTGAACATGGGAAGGTGTTCTTCATTCCCCATATGAAGTGTATTCGGGAGAGTTCTTGAGCATTATACTAAGAGACCGACCGCATCTTTTCAACTACACGGGGAAGTGTTCTCTTGACACCTTTTGGAATGGATCGCTTGGACTTCAGTGGAAAGGAAATTTGAGAAGAGGTATTCAAATGTGGGATGATACGTTGTTTGTTCTTCTATTGATGATATAACCTCGAACGAAGAATCACGGTGATTATTCTTAAAAGGAGCAGCAGGATCGATGATAATGGTGTGCTTCTTTGTACACTGCTAATGAAAGCTTGAAAGAAAGCTTTGAATCTGCTTCATCAAAGGATTTTTGTTTGGGGAAGCTTCCAAAGTCTCTGCTTCTCAAAGGCTCATGTTCTATCTTCTATGCAAGAGCCTCGGAAGCTTTGGTGGTGATTGTTTAAGAAATGATGACTTCATCTTCTACAACGGGTCGCTTGATATCCTTATCTCTGTACTCAGATCATCATCTTCTTTTACTATATCATCTTCTATCTTTGTATATATTTATCCAAAAAACAAAATACAAAATATAAGACCAACAAAAGAAAATAGAAAAATATAAAACCTTCAAAAATCTATAAAAATCGAAAAATTTGAAAAGACCAAAATATGTTTTCTCAAGACATGTCTTCGGTATCGATAACATCTACGGTCTTAGAAATGTCATTCAATAATGGCACGGGACTTTAGATGAAGTTCGAGCGAGGAGGTGTAAATATTCTTTTGCAAAACATGTCACAAATAAAAAAATGGCTTACTGCTTATTTCGTGATCAGTAACACGCGCTTCATAATATGGCTTGCGCTATTTCAGTCAGACCCGTGCTTAAACTATGGTTTGCTATTATTTCTTATAGCAACCCGCTCTTTTAAAGAAAGGAAAGTGTTGCACTTAAACCTATTTTCAAAATATTTTGTGCACTTATCCTATAACAAAACAAGGAAAGTATGTCAAGGATCATTGTTCCTACTCAAATGTTTTTCCGTCTAAAATTCTTCGAAAAATATTTGTTGTTTTCAAAAGTGGTGGTAAATGAGTTGCTTGAAAATCAATCGATGATGTAGTTTTTATTAAATTTGAAAACTCAATCAATGACTTCAGCGCTTTTAAAATGTTTAGAAAAATAAGTCATTGATTGAGGGGAGAATGTTTTCAAATCACATCATCTAACGAGATTATCTTAATCATCATAACATGCTTATCTAAAAATACAATTGCCTATGTTGAAGGACTAGGTTTCTAGGATGTGATTGTTAGGTTTAGATGATTAGAGTTTGATGAACACATAATCCCATACTTTATATGATCCGATTGACATGTTGCATTGACTTTTATTAGTCGATTGTTGTTTGGGTGATGTCGACCACCATATATTTGTATGTGTGTTCACTAACATATGCGTATATTGGTATAAAGAATGTTCCCGATCCGTATCCCACAATTGAAGATGATTGGATGCCGAAAGAAAGGGTAACTATATCTTGGGTTGACAAATGAAGAAACGGAGCTTAATTGGACTTCTATGGAGATTGGCATAAATGCAATGTAAGAGGTTTCATTGCATCGCCAGATGATTTTCTTCTAAGTGATTGAAGAAACGGAGCTTAATTTGACCTCGGTTGGCATTCAAAATGCAACGTGAAGAAGTCTCACCGCATCAGCGATGGTTTTCTTCCAAACCCTACAAAGAACAACAACAAAAGCGGCTCAACCACCTAACGAATCTTTGTGCAGATACCATTTTAAACAATTTTGAGTAAATTGAATTAAATTGTTTTGAAAATGAAAAAATGTTGTTTTGAAAATATATTGGACTAAATTTTGAAAATCACCGGACTTCATTTTATCAAAACTTAAGTCACTCAATTATCGAATTCGGTTATCGATTGAGGGGGAGAGTGATTTAAAATAAATTATTTTCAAACGATATTTCTTCATAAAAGTCCGTTTGTACAAAATAAGTGGTGATCTAAAGATTTAATGTTATGTCATGGTATGATTTTCTTCAAAGGTTAAAGGTCTTTCAAAATGAAATTTTTACATTTTGTTTGATTGTGAAATTGTTTTGTTTTACTTAAAAGATCTCTTAAAATCTATCATACCGACACTAACAATCTTTAATGTCTTAAATGGTCCTTATCTCATCTTTCAAAATTGAATCTTGCCACGTCTTTCCCAAAATTTTCTATATGATTTAAATCGGTTGGGATCACAAATCTCACATGGTTTGATATTTCGATCGCGGTGAGAGATCGTGATTTAAATCTCAAATGCTTTAATGGAATCGGTTTTAGTCCTTTATAGGCACTCCGCCTCCATGTGCCAAACGATTTCAAATATACAATGCACATGTTGAGGAGGAGGATTTATCCAAAACATGATGAGTATTTAAACCGAGCACATATTCTCCCATGTTTTCTAAACCGTATTAAATCACTTGGGATCCAAAATCTCAAAGGGTTTGATATTTTTGATCGGGGAGAATTTGTGATTTAATAATGAAATTTGATAAAGGTGATCGCTTTGATTTAATTGTGCATGATGCTCTCTCTGTGTGCTAAACGCCAATCTCGAAGCACATATTGAGGGGGAGCATTTTAAAGAAAATAAACTATTGAGGTACAAAAGCTTTTATGTTTTAACATAAAGTACCTTGATTGAGTTTTCAAATGGTTTCTTAAATGGCTTTTGTGTTCGTGGATGTGCTTCAAAAGAACTCTTGCCTCTATGTGTTTAAATAATTTCAAATATCCTATGCACATATTGAGGGGGAGAATTTTACCAAGAAAATCAAATGGTTTTTCGTATGAAAATTGTGATCAAAGAAAATATTTCTAAGTCCTCTTGCCTCCATGTGCTAAACAATTTCTAAATCATATGCACATGTTGAGGGGAGCATTTCTAAATGATCAAAACTATTAAGGTACAAAATGCTTTAATCTCGTATCACAAGTACCTTGATTATTTTCCAAATGATTTTCGATTGGTTTCATGAAGGAAAAACAATACCAAAAGACCGACCAATTTACTTTATGCATGGTGTTATAAGGATGGTTAGGTTAGGTATTCGTTCCCACGATCCGCCAGAGCGGAGGGATCTACCGAGACAATCCACTAGATAGTGTAGAAGTCCTTAGGTATATTGAAAAAGGAGAAAATGAGAAATGGGAAGAGTGCGGATCGAGATAGAGCTAGTCTTGGAATAAACCCAACAAGGTTCTAGTAATGAAGTCTCGGTAAGCAATCAAGGGTTGAAGAATGAAAAGAAATGAATATGAAAAGGGTGAAAAGAAATAGCCCTCCAATAATTCAACCTTAGGGCGAATTTGGGTTCAATACATATGCTACTAGTGTTTACTAAGGTAACACCGGTATTGAAGACAAGACGTCATGGACCCGGGACACTTGTACCGCACTAAACTTCCCAAGCTACTCAAGTTCCTCTTAAAGGGCTTGTTTCATTCTCACGGGAACCGACATTATCTATCGACTTTCTCTTAGAGATTGTTGATATTGAAGAAGGAGACCTCTCCTAGTCTCCCAACAGGAACCAAATATGCACAATTAAGTCTAGAGCCAAGAGATCATCCACAATATCTCGTTAGGACACTAAATTCATGAAGACTTGCTTTTTCACACAATGTGGAAAGTAAGTACATATTAAGAGTCCTACGATTATCCTTGTGGTATTGCCGTAACATCCGAGTGGTATGTAAAAGTATTCACGATGAAAATGGAAATCCTCTAGAGCCAACATCAAACAAGCTCTTGGTGGGTGACATGTCGATCTTCTCGTAATATCAAGCTTGTGACAAGCTGGATAGAACGATGGGAGATTCATTCTTGAATCAACCTTGGTCCAGAATGGAATGACGAATACTTTTGGAAAAACCGTTCGATGTGCAAACCTTCTTTCTCAAGCACGTCAAATGCGTATTCATTTCAAATTCAAAGAGTATCTCGATTGAAAAATACTTTTAGAAAACCGCTCGATGTGCGAATCTCTTCTTTTCGCTAGTACGTCGAATGTGTACTCATTCTCTAATACAAAAGTATTTTGATTGAAAATTGATCTTTTGATAAAACCTTCGTCGTATTGCAAAACTCTTTCTTCAAGCAATACGCAATTGTTTTTCAAATCATTTTCATCAATCGGTGAATCTCAATTTGTCCGTTCACTCACTCCGTGTTGTCTTCTTTGAGACGCCCGGTTTGAGAACAACTGAACAATTGCGAAACCCCGTCGAGGAGATTCTTAGAAATCTTACCGATCACAAAGATTTGTACTTGATCAACGGGGAACCGTGGGCGTGTACCTCAATTCAACGAAAGTGATCAAGGACACTTTCGTGCGCTTTATTGCTAATGTCATTTGCGGTACACCCGATGATTGCGGTGATCGTAATTGAGGAGTCAATACAAAGCCGCATGTTCACCGCAACCACACTTAATTGAAGAAATCATAAGCTTGCATATCTACATAACATGGTTCGATATTTTTATACTATGTTTACGCTGCACACGCCGCAAATATCATGAACCAAGAAGGCTTCCGCTACTCGATGGAAAGATGTCATGATTCAAAAGTGTGAGCATGTCGGTCCAAAAGTCACAACTTCACATGATGGCAACACAATAAAGGGTGATCCGAGATTTACGTGGTCGATGATCTCAATGAAAGCTCAAGATCATCAAATATGTGGATCGTTAAAGGCCTCCACTAAAAGTACAAATCAATGCGGACTTTGAAGTTGCACTACTTAAGCACAAAGATTACGAAATGAAGAATTATAGTCTACGAGCTCAAGATCAAGATAAAATAGAATGCTAGGATTCAAAATGTAAATCATGGGGTGACCTCCTTAGGGGAGATTGTTAGGAATTAGAAAATTCCATAGTGAAGTGTCGGTCACCCCAAGTATTATCTAGCATAAATTAGCTCGTAGACATATCATTAGTTACGTTATTTGTTAGTTTATTAGTTAGTTATTAGTGTAGTTTAGTTTAGTGCAACACCGTGGAGGAAGGACGGTCTTTACCCATCAGTATGCCTAATCCACATCCGATAGGAGGTCGTGTAATTTGTAAGTATAAATACCCCTTCCATCCATGGAAGGGTGCGGCTTTGAATAAACCTTTCATTTGTTAAGCAACTCTCTTCAAGGAACCTCCTCTCAACTCTCTTCATCTCTCTAAAATGGCTTTCTTGTTTAATCACAATCCTAGACCACCCGAATCATCTAACAACATAAATATCACGATCCTACATTTTTCCATCAAATTTATTAGAGTTTGACCAAAACCAATTTAATTTTGACCAAAACCAATTTAATTTTGACTTTTATTAACCAATCACTTCACAAGATTTTGCTTACGTGGCGAAATTGAGCTCTCCGTTGGCCTAATTATTTTTTCAATAAGAATGAATTGAGAAAATCACTCCAAAATGATGTAATTCCTTTATTTTATAAAAGATTATATTATATAAATGATTTCATTTAAAAATAAACAACTATTTATATTTTAACCAAAATGACATCTAATTAATCCGCACGTTTGATGACTCGATCGGTACAAAATCTCGAATTTAGAATTGGTCTAAGAAGCTAAAAGCGAACATCTATACTACTAGTATTTCATGATTTGAAATAAGATCAAACAAAGAAACACAATAAAAATCGGATGTCATAAACCAATTTAGGGCTAACGATCGGACCAACATGTTCCTTCATAGTAGTACAATCGCCACTTCTTTCGGCGACATTTTTTATATATGCCGACGCCTTATAAATCGGCAAGATATGATGTCGACGACATGGCGAGAGGCAATAGTTAGTCATAATTGCCTGTAGGAGTTCTTGTCGACGACAAAATGACAACCATGCCGAAGCGACTTTGTGGGTCCTACAACATTTTCTGGTTAAAGACTTTGTGGTTGGGAATATATGGTGCCGACGACATCTGTCGTCGCCATAATACCAATCAACTTCTTAATTTGCAAAGAGTCAATGAAAGTCAAACATATTAGTTATGTTACCGACGACAAGAAAGTCATAAGAACTAATATTACTTATTTAATATAAAGTCAAGAAAGTCCAATTGAAATGGCAATGGTACCGGCGACATGTCGTCAGTACAATACCAATTAATATTAATTGGTTTATATGATGCTGATGACATGTTATCAGCTATATGAGCTCCTGCTGCTGCCGCACAACAGCCTGCACATCAGCAATTTTTCAGACTTTTTTTTAAAATTTTTTCAGAAAAAATCTACAGCTGCTGTTACAACCAAAACCTCTAAACCACCAATACCAATATACCGATATCCCAAAACAAGTTATAATGGCTAAAACACTGATATATAATCGCGAAACACTCTCAAATACATTAAATGTTACAAGTTATACAAAACGGGTGTTATAATCTGCGGATCCAGCTACCATATACACAAAAGTTGCTATATCCGCAATCTTCAAGTCGGCAAATGTTGAAAGTGTACAATAATAACATAGGGATGAGTCGATCAAAAGCATAGTCTAAAAGATAATATATATCGTCACAAAATAACCCATATACATCGATCTACTCATCGCTATCCGAGCTACCACCCTCGAGATCACCACTCCCGCCTCCGCCCTCACCGCCGCCATGCTCGTCAGTACGCATGGTGAACCTACATTAGATTGCGAAGGAATCTGGCTCATAAGCCCGGTCTACTAAGGGTTACTCTGTAACACCGACATCATCTAAGTGAGTTGGCGCTGAACGACCTTCGTCTCTTTCACAACCTCCTCAATCTTCTTGTCTTTATCGACCATCATCTCGTCAATCTCAGGCCGAGCGTATGAACCTGGAGGCGCCATGGGTAAACTTGTCTTCCCGCTCAATATCCTACCTCTACCAGCGACTTTTCTCCGTTGCTTGCCTTGATGACCATTGCAAGTATCTCTTCATTGGTATAGGCTACGTCGGTAAGGTTGTTCGCTCCCAGATCCCGTAGGCGAAACATTTCTTCCTACAAAAGTTGAAAAAAACGATTAAATCAATATATTGGTCGGGTTAGTATATTATGTACATCAATAAATCAATAAAATATGTTAAATGACTTAAATAAACAAGTAAGTTACTTATTAGTACAAAGCTAAAATGCGTGAAACGGTGTAATATAAAGACAAAAGTTACTTATTAGCCGAATGTGCTAATAAGTAACCTTACCATTTATATTACACCCGTTTCACCCATTTTGACAATTTTAGCATAATGTGTACATGTTAGGACTAAAATTGGTCAAAACAGGTTAAATGACTTCAATAAATGAGAAAGTTACTTATTAGTACATGTATCGGCTAAATTGGGTGAAAGGTGTGTAATATAAATGACAAAGTTACTTATTAGCCCAAACGTGAGCTAATACGTAAATTTACTGTTTATATTACACTTGTTTCACCCATTTTGACCCATTTTAGTATTACGTGTACTTGTTTGGGTCAAAACGGGTTAAATGACTTAAATAAATGAGAAAGTTACTAATTACTACATGTAGACATAATCTATTAAACTCTAATGTATTCTGTAATCATTTATATAACCTTTTACTATCATTATAACACAAAAATAAATAAAATAGAAAATTAAAAAATGCTTCAACGAGGGTCTTTGGTTGTTTAAAAAATAAAATAAAAATAAAATAAAAGATCGGTACTTACGATCAAACACGCGCCTCATCCTACAACCATACCACATCCTTGCAATGCGTGTCGTGATAGTTACGTGTGAGGACGGGTACTCATGAGGCTCAAAGGCTGAAACTGCTCTAGAAATGTCCCAAGGGTGGTAGCGGTGGCGTAAGCTGTTATAAGTGTGGCGAGAGTAGCCATATGTCTAGGAATGTCCTAAGGGTGGTAGTGGTGGCCAAGCTGTTATAAGTGTGGCGAGTGGTGCGATATGTATAGGGAATTTCCCAAGGTCGGTGGGAAGGCGTGAAGGCGTTATAAGTGTGGCGAGAGTGGCTATATGTCTAGGGAATGTCCCAAGGGTGGTAGCGGTGGCAGACGTTGTTATAAGTGTGGCAAGAGTGGCCATATGTCTAGGGAATGTCCCAAGGGTGGTGGCGGTGGTGGCAGAAGCTGTTACAAGTGTGGCGAGAGTGGCCATATGTCTAGGGAATGCCCCAAGGGTGGTAGCGGTGGCAGAAGATGTTATAAATGTGGTGAGAGTGGCCATATGTCTAGGGAATATCCCAAGGGTGGTGGCGGTGGCAGAAGCTGTTGTAAGTGTGGCAAGAGTGGCCATATGTCTAGGGAATGTCCCAAGAGTCGAGATGATATCTATTTCCCACCAAAATTTTTTGCCAAAAGTTTGGCGTCAACACTTTCCTCCAAAGCTCTATTTTTTTTACCATATATATGATAGTAGATATGCTCTTATCCACACAAACTCATTAATATCTTATTCTCACAGCCACCAACACATTTCTCAATCTGTTTATCACAACCACCAACATACACACGATTATCATGCCTAGGATGGCGTAATTTGAAGCTTTTGCTTGTCGTTGTGGACATGGAGATGTAGTTACGTGAAAATCGCAATAAGGTGACATCTCGGTAATCTATACTATGCATGTCTCCGATCAAGGTGAACAATTAAATTTTTTGTGTAATATATAAATAATTTTGTTAGTTGTTAAATATATATATATATATATATATATATATATATATATATATATATATATATATATATATATTACTATTTAACATTACGAGACAAAAGATTTTGGATGTGGTTTTTATATGGAAGGAGGAACAACTTTGTTTAATGACCGGTTCTCCCGCTCCTTCAACACCTCTAACTCATTCCGCGGGAGTTTCATGAACTCCAACATACTATGCGGACCTTCAACATCGAGTCCGGAAATGCGAGTACTGGTTGCATCAAATTGAATCACAAGATAAAGGTACTAGAAAATGCTAGAAGTGTATATGCATCCCAACAAGCACACGCTGATTCAACAACCTATTTCATGCCCTTTATAATGACATGGACAATCTTAGTTTAGAGTAATTTGCATGCTTTAATATTTAAACTTTTATTGATTTGTAATGTAATTAAATGCTTTAATGTTTGAACTTTTATCGATATGTAATGTAATTCTTACGCTTTAATGCTGGATGTTTGTTGGTTTGTAATATGTTTCGTATGCCTTATGTCTAAAATTTTATCGATTAAGCGGTAACGTAATTAAATGCGCTTTAATGTTTGAATGTTTATTGATTTTAATGTAATTCAGTATGTATTTTATATATCCAAACACCCTTTAAACAACAGGGTATTTCAAATATACAAGTTTTCAACACTAAATTACATATGCATAAAGACCTCTTTAAACATATCCAAACACCCCTTTAAACAGACTAAATTGTATGCTTGTAATGTAATTCGATTTGTAATGTAATCTGCTTTGTAATGTAATTCGTATATATTTATACTTGGTATTTGACATTAATCATCTGCTTGTTAAATCCATATCCAAACACCCTTTTAAATAGCCAGGTATTTCAAATATGCAATTTTTCAGCACCAGATTACATATGCATAAAGACTGGAATGGAAGGAACAATATCACAATTAACAAACACGAAGGCAAACCTTTTATTCAACAAGCAAGAGTTCTCAACCACATACATTTCATACAGACTCAAATGAAACTACTAGACAAGCAAATGAAACAACTCAAACGAAACAACTCGACAAGCAAACGAAACAACTCAAACTAAACAACTCGAAAAGCAAACAAAACACATGAGATAAACCATAACAAACATCGCAGTTCATCAATTTTTCCCTTTGATAGAACCTGCACCATCTTTTCCCAGTTTGCTAGAACCTGCACCACATTTTTCCTCCCTTGCATTCTTTTGCTTGATGAAATGTTCAAACAAAGCTTCAAAATTTGTTATTGATAACATCAAATTACCTTATATTTAACATATCAAATTCCCATGTTTATTGCCTCATTTGTATTAATATGGTACTTAGTTCGTTTATATTCGTTCATATTTACATTTCAGGATAATGAGGCGTTGGAGCGGAAAAGATGTAAGAAAAGTCCAAGATATATTTTCTGAAGAAGGTTATGGCGTAATCGACAAAATTGACTACGCCGTAACCCACACTACGAGGGCCAAAGAATAATGTATTAAGGTTACACCGTAAATCGTTAATAAGGTTACGCCATAATTAGTAATGTGAAGGCTACGGCGTAACGTGGTAATTTCGTTATGCCTTAGAGAGAATTAAGGAGTGGATAATTATACGTGGATGAAGAATTACGACGTAACCCGGTGATTTAGTTACGCCGTAATATTCCTACATACGAAGTTAGGAGCTCAATTGACACATTTATGTATTGGTCTCCATAAATAAAATGAAAGAACTCAAGGGCCTAAGTTGCAAAATTGCTATTATAAAAAGCTGAAGAGGTTATGCCATAACCTTAAAACTTAACTACGCCGTAACTGAGCTTACGGGTCGATTAGGGCACCACTCCATGGCAATTTCCAGCAGTTCCAAGCCATCTTTCAAGGGAGAATTCACTTCGATTCATCATTATCATTAGTTCTACATCAAGTAATTTGTATCAAATAATATGTTCAATTCAATTCATTTTTTATTCATTATTTTTGGATTAATTTACTATATGTTTGGCTAAGCACCTTTAGTGCTAGCCTAGTTATGATTCTTTGATTGTATTGTTTATGTTTTCATTCTTCTATAATTGTTTCTAAGCGTATGCATGCATAGTTCGTTGGTAGTCACCTAGCTTCGTGGTTTTGAGTTGCGTCGATTTATTTGCTTAGAGAATTGACCAAAAGACCCTAGGTAAGTAGGCGAGAGGGTTGGTAAGAATTGATGTTGGGTAAAACTTTGTTGATAGGTTATGACGAATTGACCAAATACTGTCTTAGTGACTTGAACGCCCACTTGAATCAATATGAAGTAATTAGAAAATATAGACATAACATGATAGGATGAATAATTAGGTTAGCACGATTCCTCTCCATTATTCACAACCTTAATTTTATTTTCGCTATTTATTTCTTGTTTATTAGTTTAATTAATTATTCAACTTAAAACCTCTTAAACCGTGACAATTAGACTTAATAGGATCCTCATCTACGTAGCTCTTGGGAACGACCTCGACTTTACCACCTTCTATACTACGCACGATCGGGTTCACTGCTCGTTAGTGCAATAGGTAGACCTTAGGTAGATGAGACTTAGAAATATTAAATCCTGGTCGGAGAACCTACATCAGAATTTCGGCGCCGTTGCCGGGGAGCTATTTTAGGATTTTGATTTACGTTTTTCTTTTAAAGTTTTAGTTTTCGTTTTCCTTTTTTGCTGTTTTCTTTGTTTCTTAATTGCATTTCAAGTAATCATGAAAATAGAGCTAGGTATTGATAAGATGGCATTAGAAGAACACTGGGAGTATGAGCGCGAAAAGGATAGAAAAATCATGAGAAATCTTCGATCTAGGAGAGCTTCTACGAGATCGTCTCCTCTAGATCCTTTCTTTCAATTTTCTCAACCATATACCTATGGTGGTTATTTATCTCCTCAAAAGTATGATGAATTGGACATGGATAACATGACCATTCAAGAATATGAATTATATACAGCCAACCAATGTCGAAAGAAGATAGAGAATTGAGTTGTCACACTCGCGGTTTCACATCCAACTTTAGTGATTAATTACATTACATTCCTGATCATGATCCTGAACCTGAAGATAGAGAATTGATGATTGCAAGAGGGTTGGATGAATTGTTCAGAATTGTTGCTGAAAACCTTCAACGCATGAAACAAGAGAAGACTCATGATGAGTGTATTAATGAATAATTCGAGGATGTGAACCATGGAAGTAAGGACCTTCTTAACTGTTCTATTTCTCCTATTACTAATATTTTTGCTCGTGTTTGTGAACAGGATAGAGATAATGTCAATATCGACACCACCAAGGAGAAAGAGGTAGTCCAGGAGGAATGTGATGAATGGAATTTATATGATATGTTGGATATCACGGTAGAGGATGTTGAAAGGCTTAGGCGAATACTAACACCTACCGTGTATGATGAACCTAACCCATAGTGGGTGATGCAACCCTTGACCTCACATATCACACCTTCCAATGATTGTTTTGTAGCTCCAACTACCAACCCAGTATTGGACAAGCTTTTAAATGAATTCGGAGATAAGCTTTTGGATATTACCGTGATTGACGAAGAAGCCGAATGTGACCATACTAAGGATGTAAAAGAACTCGAGCAATTTCTTTCTAAGGATCCTTCAACATTTTCTATGGAAAAGAGGGTACACATGGCCATTGAAGAAATGAATGTGGCATTAAAGCTAGTTAGTCGACAACAACACGGAATGGGCCAATCATCAAATCTGTCAATGAATATGGGTATGGTAAGGAGGGAAATGACATATCTTTTAAGGTATGACTATAATCCATCATTTCCCTATTTCATAGAAAATTCACACCCTCACGGTGTTTATAACTATTTTCACCCACACTTGAATTCAAGTGAGGGGATGGACGGACTCTTACGTAATAAATAAGGGTGGAGTCAAGCTCGAGACTCGAACAAAAACAACTGCTTGCGGGAGGCACCCCATGCCTATCTTTTATTTTTAGTTTTGTTTTAATTATATAGGATTTTATGCTTGGTATGTTTGTGTATCATTTTACAGTTTCCACAATTAAGAAATGCAGGAGAAGTGTCAGAAGGATCTTTTATAGTATTTAAGAGGGCTAAAATTATGGATTTAGCACTGTATGTATTACGGTGTAACTCTAGTTATAGGTTACGCCTAATCTATTCTCGTGATGAGCTCATTGTCGTCACATTACTTACGGTGTAACTTAGTCTATAAGTTATGCCGTAACTTCATCCTGTAGCAAACCATTTTCAAAAAAAAAAACATTTACCAAGTTTATATATTTTTAGTAGTGAATAAACTTTGTAGGTGTGTTCCCTATAAACCCTCACAAGACTTCACTCGTCCACTCGGTACACCGAGTGGTTTAAAAGGCTTCTTGCAAACGCTAAATGCAACCGTGATTCCTACGAAAGTGAGTTAGGATTTTCTTTATCTTTATTTTCATTACTTGTTGTTTTTCTAGTATGATGCATTTGGTCGTCTTAAGTAAATTCAGGTAATTAAAGTTTGCTCATGGATCTCAAAGCGAGCCATGTTTACTCGTGTATCTTCGTTCATTCTGAGCAAATCCGAGGAGTTTTCCGTTCCATTTCTAACCCTTCTTATTTTTCATTTATATGCTTTGTATGACCCAAGTGGAGGGAAGGATTAGAAATAGACACCTACATGATTATACTTGCTTTTATTTTCTAGATTTTAGTGAAAAATGTTTCATCTTTAAAATTTTGACGTGTTTTTCATTACTTAACTAGTTTAATCTAGACTGAGCACACCTACCCTATATTTCCATTGCATGATGATAAGCCTTTTTGTTTTCCCCTTATACATTATACCATAAAAATAAGTGTGCCGGTGGCTGTAGTAGACTTTAAAACTTGGCCTTGCATATCTTTTCGAGACCATTATCATGAGCATTACATTGAGGTAACTTGGCGTAATGGGTGCAGCTAGGATATAACGTAATTTTAGGATTAAACCCAAATAGCCCTTCATTTATATTGTGTTTGTGTATATTGACATTTTACATAGATCAGTCAATCCCCCTGTTAAAACCTTTTTGTTGCACTCGTCATTAGTGCAAGATACCCCTAGTAAACCCGTTTGAGCCATTCTTTTCATTTTGATTTACCCAATATATGTTGTTTTGTTACACCTATCGCCTAGCCTATTCTGTAGTTTCTATAAGTCCATGGTCCGAGCACTGTTAGTCAATTTTCGTTTCGTCGGTGAAAGTCGCGGGTTTTGAATAAAGGGTTTTGGATGAAAATCGGGTTTAGATGATAGTTGATCTGAAGTAGGGGGATGATTTATATGTTCGTATTGTTTTTATTTTTATGCATCTATACCTTAACTTGCATCTTAAAAAAAAAGTGAAAAAGAAGGAAAGAAAACAAAAAGAGTGAAAAAGCATGCAACCAAGTTTTGTTTATGATTAGTGTTCTCGCTTTGTTCAACTCGACATAATTTTACATATCCGTTTTCATGTATTTTTACAAAAAAATTAGAAACTCGTGCATTTCTATCTCTTTTCTATTTTAAGTTTCAATTTGTATAATGAGGGCATTGTAAATTTTTTATAACACGTACTTTTTTATAATGAAGGTCGAGTTAATGCATCTTATTTGCCTAATTTATGGAGATTATGAGGCACTACGCTTTATTTTATATGCATGACTGTATTGAAGACCCCTTGACTCTTGACCCTCGGTTTTTGCTATGGAATTGAATGCGACTAGTGGTGGGGCGATTGTGGACTTAGGAAATTGTTTGTTTCATGTCTTTTTATTTTGTCTCATCCTACCCTTGGTCGTGAATCGAGCTTAGGTGAGGAAGCGAGTAATCATTGGTGTCTTCGCCATGGATTTGGTCATGTATCATTGGTTTTGTCACTACGCCATAGCTCGTTAGTAATGACAAAACAAACCCGTAAGCTTTTATGTTGTGTCAACCCATTGCCTTTTAGAATAGCTGCATCTATAGACTCTAGTGGTGGAGATTAGTATCTTTGCCAAGCCTATGATAGAATACTGGCCATGATCGAAAGCAATGAGTGATCACCCTAATAAACACATGAAATAGTGAGAGAGAGTGTGATTTCAATTCCTTTTCGTGGGTGCTCGGTTTAGAATTTTCTAACTTAGGTGATTGATAAGTATTTAAAAGGTACACTTTGAGGGTCATTTAAGCCCTTAATCGACCACTTTTATATCCGTTATCGCTTAATTCGTTCCTTTTCACTTTTTAGGTCTTTTGAAGGCAAAATGCTAGAATGATGCTTATTTGGACGAAAAGGCGAATATGTGAAGAAAATGGCTAAAGTTAAGATCAAGACTCTCAAGCCTTTGGAAGTGCACCTGACGGCGCCACATATAAAGGGCTACGCCATCCTCTAATTGCACGGCTCGGGAGTGAAATTGCTATTTTGTACTGACTTCGGCCAAGCTTTAAAGAGTGGTGTCACAACTCGACGGCCTAGATCCGATTTCACGGCGTTAGAAGTTGAAGCCGAGTTAATACAAATAAACCGTAAAACGTTTATTAATATTTTGATCTCTTTGTGTTTTGTTGATAACAAATGTAATGTTATCTTAAGTATAATTATAAGGATACATGTTATTTTTGTAAAGCATTTACATATAGCCATTTAAATACAAAATGTAATAATTAAGCATTTGTTGTAATAGTTTATTAGGATGGGTAAAACCATAACCCATGGACCATAACCCATGGATCATAACCCATACCCCATAGTTGGCTAGATACAATGTATACTTAGATACATTGAATCTAAAGAAAACCCATGGACCAACCCATAACCCATGACCCATAACCAAAAACCCATGGGCAAGAGGAGCGTACCACGGATCCCTAGGATTACACTAGACGGATCCCAGTGGGAGGGATCCGTGGGATCCGTGGAACAGAGGAGAAATTTGCCTATAAATGAGAGCCATTTCTTCATTCTAACTCACCCTCTTCTTACTAAATCTCTCATACACTCTCATTCTCTTCTAACATATAGATCACTTGATCTAGAGAGTTGTTCTTCTTTCTTTCTATTTGTGATCCTCATATAGGTCCTTCCCTAAGGCGAGATCACGAGCATTCTACAAGTCATCCAAGCAAGGGTCCTTGATTGATTTGTCACTCGCAAGATTTCAGTAGCGAAGATCTTGTATTTGATATTTCACATATTTGTTGTGTAATAGTTGTGTTGGTTTGGTCCACCGTGCTACGGATTCGGTATCTAGCTTTGTACCGAAAAGTGTAAGCAACGTTGTGAAGGCTTCTCCGCCAAGTGAAGGAGTTTGTTGGCATAGTGCTTGAACTCTCGAGTAGGTGACTCGGGGAGTGGAGTAGGCAAGGAAGGTGACCTTGTAGCGAACCACTATAAATCGGTTGTGTCTTTTCTATCCCTTAACTTTATTTATTTGCTTGCATTATCATTAGATCTATCGTTCTCAACATCCATACGATTTCACATAATATCGAATCTAAAGTTTTGAAATCAACTTAAAATCGGCAAAACTATTCAACCCCCTTCTAGTTTTCCACAATTGGCATCAAGAGCTAAGTTTATAAAAGTTTTAAAATATAATTGTATTTTAAAAACTTTTCGATCACTATGGGTTCGAAAATTATAAGGAAGGGCAATCTATGCAACGACCACCACTACTTGAAACTAATGGTTTTATATATTGGAAAAATAGATTCAAACATATGTGAAGTCTAAAGATATTGATCTTTGGTAAATTATTGTTGAAGGTGATTTTGAGGCTACCTCAAATGATGATAAAGGAAATTTAGTTCACATACCTCATGATAAACTAAACGATGAAATGAAGAAAAAGCTTTCTAAAAATAGTGAAGCAAAAATGGTTTTATATAATGCTTTACCGAAAAAGGAATTCGAAAGAATTTCTATGCTTAAAACCTCTAAAAAATTTGGAATTCTTTAGTTGTAACTCATCAAGGCAACCAACAAGTTAAAAATAATAAAATTGACTTATTTGTTCAACAATATGAACAATTTTCAATATCGGATGAGGAAACTATAGATCATTCATTTGCTAACTTTAATACTATTATTACATCTTTACAAGCACTTGATGAATCTTTTTCTAGCCGTAACCATGTTAGGAGATATCTAAGGGCACTTCCATAGAAGTGGAGATCCAAGGTGACATCAATCGAAGAGTCAAAAGATCTGACAATCCTCACCCTCGATGAACTCATAGGCAACCTAAAAGTCTACGAGCTTGTCCTTGCTAAAGATTCCGAAGCCTCAAAGGTGAAAGAAAAACACAAATCTCTTGCCCTTAAAGCCAAAAAGGCTTCGAGCGATGAGGAGAACTCTTCTTCGATTAGTGAAGACGAAGAGTACGCTATGGCGGTAAGGGACTTTAAAAAGTTCTTTAGAAGAAAGGGTAGATACGTCAAACAACCGTATGACGATAAGAAAGGTTTTTGGAAAAGCAAAGAGGACGAGAAGCCAAAGGATGATCGTACTTGCTTTAAATGTGGGGACCCAAACCACTTTATTAGTAAGTGTCCCAAACGGGATGATCAAAAGGCGTTCGTGAGCGGCACATGGGGAATGAGCGACGAGGAGGACGAAGAAATTTGTCTCATGGCAAATGACGAGGTATGTCACGAATACTATAGTAGCTCATCACTTGATGACGACTCATTGCATAATGAATATGATAAACTATGCAATATTAGCTTAAAACTAGTTAATAAAAATAAGCTTTTAAAGAGTCAAAATAAACGTTTAGATAAAGAAGTCATAGAATTAAAAGCAAAACTAAAACGTTTAGAGAAGGGTAAAATAGCAAGTGGTGAATGTGAACTTTGCGTTCTACTTCAAACACTAGTGGATCACTTAGATTCTAAAATTGCTAGAATGAGCACAAACACTTTAGATACAATACTCGATAGCGTTAAAACTGGTAACAATCAAAAGGGTCTAGGAAGTCAACAACTTGATCCATCAACTAGTGAAAGTAAAGAAACAAAATTTGTTAAGGAACTAGAAAAACCACCATCATTGTGGCGGATCCCACGGATCCTCTAAAAGGGAACCGGCTAGTGTACAAAAGGGATCCGTGGATCTGCTGTAGCAAACAGTAGCAATAACGTAGCTTCTTCATCTAGAACTGAGTTTCTCATAGTTAATAGGAAGAAACCAAGTCATGTCACCACTAGACAACCACCTCCAAAATATAATCCTACTTTTTCAAGAAACAAAGCTCCATCTTTTTCAAAACCTAACTCATTTAGGATACCTAATAACGTTTACCCGAAAAGCAACCATCAAATGGGATGGAATCAAAACATGCAAAACGGTTTTCCCTTTCAAAACTTTGCTCCATGGAATGCATACTCATCTTATCCATACATGTCTAACATGAATGGACCCATGAACAAATGGGGACCAAACTTTTGAGTTTATTATTGTGTTAGGTGTGCTTAAAGGTCGATCTAGACCCCGATGAATGGGTCAAGGATAGCGGGTGCACGAGGCACATGACCGGCAATAGGGATCTATTCTCCACATATGAATCCATAAATGGAGGTAATGTGGTGTTTGGAAATAGCAAAAGTAGAATCATCGGTAAAGGTACAATTTATAACAAATCTCTAACCATTAACGATGTGTGTCACGTAGAAAACCTAAACTTTAATCTCTTAAGTATAGGACAAATATGTGATAAAAAGTGCAATGTACTTTTTACCAAAACCGGTAGTAAGATACTTAAAAATGGCATAACCATAGGAAGAGGAATTAGGAAACATGGAGTCTATGTCATTAAAATCGGTAATGAACCTAAAGACAAACTATGTCTTACCTCTATGGATGATACTTTGACCTTATGGCATCGAAGATTGGGTCACGCCAACATGCGACTTCTTCAATCGCTATCATCCAAAGATCTAGTAAGAGATCTACCTAAGTTAAAATATGAACATCATTTTTGTGATGCTTGTAATGTAGGAAAGCAAGCTCATTCAAGTCATAAAGCTAAAAACATGGTGTCCACAACTAGGTGTCTAGAATTACTACATATGGATTTATTTGGTCCATCCGCTATCCAAAGTTATGGAGGCAACTACTACACTTTGGTAATAGTGGATGACTACTCTAGGTATACATGGACAAAATTTTTAAAGAACAAAACGGAAACCTTTAACTATTTTGAAATATTAAGCAAAAGATCCAAAGACAACTAGGAAGTCCCATAGTGTCTATTAGGACGGATCATGGTAGGGAATTCGATAATGAAGTGCAATTCGGAGCTTTTTGTGACACTAATGGTATTACTCACAACTTCTCGGCTCCACGCACTCCACAATCGAATGGGGTAGTAGAAAGAAAGAATAGAACTCTACAAGAAATGAGTCGAACCATGCTTAATGAACAATCCATACCTCAAAAGTTTTGGTGTAATGCCGTTGATACTTCAATGTATATACTCAATCGAGTCTTAATTAGACCAATCTTAGGAAAAACTTAATATGAGTTACTTCGAGGCAAAAAGCCTACGTTAAATCACTTTAGAGTCTTTGGTAGTAAATGTTTTATTCTTAACACTAAAGATTACCTTACAAAATTTGATCCTAAATCAACCGAAGGTATCTTTTTAGGTTACTCGCCAAATAGCAAAGCTTACGTCATATTAAACAAAGAAACAATGAAGGTAGAAGAGTCATTAAATATAAAATTTGATGAAAGTCCACCCAAACCCTCTCCACCTCGTGTCGATGACGAGATTATAGAAAGTGAAGCTATAGTAATAAAGAAAAAGATAAGTGAAGAAGAAGAACCTTTAAGTGATGAAATAATAAACATTAAAGAGTCCAAAGATCACCCGTAGATAAAGTCATAGGAAAACTAAGCGAGCGAACATTAAGGTCTCAAGTTCAAAACCAAAGTAGCTTGTTTTGTTTCGTTTCAACCTTAGAACCTAAGAATACACAAGAAGCCATAAAAGATGAAAGTTGGGTAATGGCTATGCAAGAAGAACTAAATCAATTTATTTCTAATGATGTTTGGACACTTGTCCCTCCACCTAGTAATCAAACCATAATAGGAACCAAATGGGTTTATAAAACAAATTAGATGCAAGCGGAGTAGTGTCTAGGAACAAGGCTAGACTCGTTGCTCAAGGGTATAACCAACAAGAGGAATAGACTTTGATGAGACCTCGCCCGTGGCTAGATTAGAGTCTATAAGAATACTTCTTGCGTATGCTTGTGCTAATGATCTAAAGCTTTATCAAATGGATGTCAAAAGCGCTTTTCTAAATGGTTTCATAAATGAAGAAGTATATGTAGCTCAACCTCCGGGTTTCATTGATTTTGAAAAACCCAAACATGTGTACAAATTAAAGAAAGCCCTTTACGGTCTTAAACAAGCTCCAAAAGCTTGGTATGATCGACTCAAGTCATTTCTAGTTAAACACAACTACACCATGGGTTAGTTGACACCACACTTTTTACTAAGAAAAGAGAGTCACATATAATCATAGTATAAATATATGTAGATGATATTATATTCGGATCCACTTGTCAAGACATGTGTGAAGATTTCTCTAAAATCATGCATGACGAGTTCGAGATGAGTATGATGGGAGAACTTAGTTTCTTTCTTGGTCTACAAATAAAACAAGTAGAAGATGGTATCTTCTTCAATCAATCTAAATACATCAAGGAGATGTTAAAGAAATTCGGTCTAGAAGAGTCAAAACCAATTAGGACTCCAATGTCATCCGACACCAAACTCACAAAAGATGAAGACGGAGAATCCGTAGATAATACTAAATATCGTGGCATGATAGGTAGCCTTATCTACCTCACGGCAAGTAGGCCGGATATCATGTTTAGTGTTTGCTTATGTGATAGGTTTCAAGAAGACCCTAAAACATCACACCTAGAAGCCGTAAAAAGGATATTTAGATATATTAAGGGTACAACACAATTAGGATTATGGTATCCTAAGGGCACGTAAGTAGAAACAATTGTATATGCAGATTCTGACCATGCAGGTGATTACGTTGATAGAAAAAGTACAAGTGGGGTATGTACTTTTATGGGATGTTGTTTAACATCTTGGTTTTCTAAGAAACAAACGGCACTTGCAATATCAACAATCGAAGCCGAGCGTCTCTCGCCAAGCAAAGCATGCCAACAAGCACTATGGATGAAACAAGCGTTAGTAGACTACGACATCCATCTAAGCGACATAGCCATCCTATGTGACAACAAAGGTGCCATCGACTTAAGCAAGAATCCGGTATTGCATTCTCGCACAAAGCATATAGAGATTCGTCATCACTTCCTAAGAGACAATGTTCAAAAGGGGAACATCTCTATTGAGAAGGTAGCATCCGAAGACAACATAGCCGACATCCTCACCAAACCGTTGAAGCGGGAACAATTCAACCTACTTCGTCTTGGTCTTGGTCTAATGGAACAAACGTCGTAACTTATTTGACTCTACAAGGTATGTAAACACTAGCCTTCTTCTTTCTGAGTCTAGGATTCCTATTTCACGCACAACTCACAAACAATACGGGAATTTTCAAAACCCAAGATGAGTTTTTCAACTTATAGTCTTCTTATTTTCAAAGAAAACCTACTTTCACAATGTTTTCTAAAAAGATGATACCTTCCCGTATCAATTTCACAAAAGCAATTTCTCACGTCTAGGACAAATCACTTTTTCATTATTAATACAAAGTAAAAACCCGTTTTCATTGCATCTCATGTCTTTTGAATGCTAAAGGGGACACATAACTAATATGTGTTTTCGGGTACATTCATTTAAGCAACAATGAATTAGGAGCATTGATAACACAAAATTACGTACTCATGTACTAAATATGTGTTTTCGGGTTATCTCAATAGGATGGTTTTATACTTCTAGTTTATTTTCTACTTCTTTTTAGGAGTCGAGATAACCGAAACTCCAAATAGTTTGCATATAGGCACACACTAGGCAAAAATGTTTCTAAAAAGAAAATTTTGTCTTTGCTCGAACACGGACCCACGGATCCCGCCTTTATGTTTGGACGGATCCTCAAGGGAAGGATCCGTGGGATCCGTGCAATGTGTGTTTTCAACTTCTATTTTTCACTTTGGATGAAAAATCCACATTTGTTTCATTTTTGGGAGTATGCTCTTTAATGCTTGTGTTCTCATGATCACATGCCTTGAATTCATATCTAATCATTAGATTTTAATCCACATTTTGGGTCAAGCATTCATTACAATGCTTTGTTTTTCTATATATAACTCCCAAAATGCTTGCATACTCCATCTCCTTCTCACAAACACACTTCATCATGTCATCCAAAACCCTTTAGGAGAATCATCTAGTACAAACAATCATGATATCCAAACCTTTGTACTTCCACCATCCAAAATACCACAATCAAATGCTAGAATATCCGCACGGATTAGTATCCGATCTTGTTGTTTAGCAAAACCAACCTCAAATGGTTCATCCTCAACAAATAACTCACCACAAGATGCTTCCATTATAGCACCTCCCTCATCACCAACAAGTACACCAACTTCATCACCACCTAAAATAACTCTTTTGGAACTCCTTAAGACTCCAACAAGATCTAACCAACCTAAAGAAAAAGAATTAGTCTTTTCAACACCCCCCACATCTCCAAATACTATATTTCAAGATCTTGAAACATCACCACCATTAGCTCCCATCACATTACAAGAACATCTAGGTTCTTTTCCACCACCATTTACAAACATTCCGGATATTGATCCATATTTTCCTATTTTTCCACCACAACTTCCGCATAACTCAAATCAAAACAACCCGGAAAACTTCCGCACTCTTTACCCACATCATTTACATTGTGAACGTTGCCAATCCACAAGGGAAATTTCAATAGAAGTTAGGGAAGAAGTGCCTTTTCATACTCAACCTCATCCTTGATCGCATCAATACCATTACTCATCAAAACCTCCATCCATAACCTTATGCAAGCATGGAAGGAATCACTACTACTATTTTCTAATTTTAGTATTATTTTTCTTTTGAAGCCATTTTCAAGAACAAGTCTTGTTCTTATTTTTACATGCTTGTAAGTGGCATACATACCACTACAATTTGTTGTTTTATTACAAGGCCTTGTTTGCATACCTTGGCTCCCAATCTTGATTCTCGGCAACCACAAGATTATATAAGCATGTTACTAACCTTTCTTTTTGTAGGATTTTTATTTTTCTTCACTTGACGCCCCAAACAAGGGGGAGCTACCGTCAAGGGGGAGTTAAGTTTGTTTATTTCTTCCAAGGGTTAACTTTTTGTTTCGACAAAAAGGGGGGAGAAGAAGTAAAACTTTGGGGCTTTCAAAACTTGCATCTATTCTTAAGTTTTACTCATCATAACATTATGTTTTGTCATCAACAAAAAGGGGGAGATTGTTAATACAAATAAACCGTAAAAACGTTTATTAATATTTTGATCTCTTTGTGTTTTGTTGATAACAAATGTAATGTTATCTTAAGTATAATTATAAGGATACATGTTATTTTTGTAAAGCATTTACATATAGCCATTTAAATACAAAAAATGTAATAATTAAGCATTTGTTGTAATAGTTTATTAGGATGGGTAAAAACCATAACCCATGGATCATAACCCATACCCAAGTTGGCTAGATACAATGTATACTTAGATACATTGAATCTAAAGAAAACCCATGGACCAACCCATAACCCATGACCCATAACCAAAAAACCCATGGGCAAAGAGGAGCGTACCACGGATCCCTAGGATTACACTAGACGGATCCCAAGTGGGAGGGATCCGTGGGATCCGTGGAACAGAGGAGAAATTTGCCTATAAATAGAGAGCCATTTCTTCATTCTAACTCACCCCTCTTCTTACTAAATCTCTCATACACTCTCATTCTCTTATAACATATAGATCACTTGATCTAGAGAGTTGTTCTTCTTTCTTTCTATTTGTGATCCTCATATAGGTCCTTCTCTAAGGCGAGATCACGAGCATTCTACAAGTCATCCAAGCAAGGGGTCCTTGATTGATTTGTCACTCCGCAAGATTTACATAGCGAAGATCTTGTATTTGATATTTCACATATTTGTTGTGTAATAGTTGTGTTGGTTTGGTCCACCGTGCTACGGACTCGGTATCTAGCTTTGTACCGAAAAAGTGTAAGCAACGTTGTGAAGGCTTCTCCGCCAAGTGAAGGAGTTTGTTGACATAGTGCTTGAACTCTCGAGTAGGTGACTCGGGAATGGAGTAGGGCAAGGAAGGTGACCTTGTAGCGAACCACTATAAATCGGTTGTGTCTTTTATATCCCTTAACTTTATTTATTTGCTTGCATTATCATTAGATCTATCGTTCTCAACATCCATACGATTTCACATAATATCGAATCTAAAGTTTTGAAATCAACTTAAAATCGGCAAAACTATTCAAACCCCCTTCTAGTTTTCCACACCATTTTAGCTTCCTTGTAGTCTATCCCCCTTCTTCGTGACCGTTATTCGTAACTCCATTACTTTTTATCATGGAAGGTGATAACCCACCAAAAACAATTCTCCATCAAAAAATACCCACCACTCGATCCGCTGCCAACCAACTCGAGCTCGTATTGTTAGTGAAATTAGAGAGCTTGAGAAATTGAATAGGATAATTGAAAGTGCACTTGAGAAAGCCCTTAAGGAATCCACTAGTAATTTAGATAGTGATTCGACCTCAGTGATTCGGAGGATGAAATAGAATAAGGGAATTATAAGGTTTTGGAAATTATGGATGGGAGTAAGGAGGAGGAGGAACTTAGGGAGTATTTCGATTCATACCCTAATGGGAAGGAAACCGCTTATCACTATAACGTAGTTAACTTCCCATGACCACCTTTCTAACCATGCATAAAAAGTGGTGACCTTAAAAATATTAAGATACCGCATGATTGGGTACTTATATAGGATCACACTTACATAGACTATAAGGCACCTATGAACATAATGTCTAGGCTCTATTACAATTGGATCATGAGCTAAAAGTTAGGACCCATGAGGGACCCCTTTTACCCTAGGAAAGTGAGTAACTATGTTGGGAGGGTTAGAGGATTACATGTCTTCGTAGGTAACTTCACATATAGTGTGATTTCATGATCTTGGAAAATGTTATGGGCATCATTGACGGAGTTTTAGGAGATGTGATATGTGACAACTCGTAATTTCAGACATTTCATATAGACTAGATTTAGTCTACATCATTAGTAACATCATTTCATATCAATTTATGTATGGGTTTTGCATTTTACATTAAACGCTTATTTTCTTATTAAATAAACGCTATCGCGTAAACATTATTTGAACATTTGATCCGACACTTCCAAAATTATTCGATATATTTTGTACTCATAATAAGATTATAAAATAATATTATTACTTTACCCGATGTTTTCAATTTATTTTGTATATAAATTGTTATGTATAAAATTTACTACGCTTTTCGTAAATATTACGATAATTATTATTTCACTCAATTTTTGTAAGAAATGTATTTTTATAATTTTATGACTTTAATATATTTTATTTTGATCCGTTAAAATTTATTTTTAGCTAACGCTACCTTAAAAGCTTAAATAAATACACAAGTTATTAGTTATCCTTAATTAACTACACATTTATTCTACATTAATATACTTAATTACTACTAAATGCATCTAGTCCCTTTTTTTTATATGTGTCGACAAGGGGAATGACTCACACCATTTGATACTAAATATTTTGTACACATTTATACTTATATTCATTTATTAATTCCTACAACAAATAGATACATTATTTCAAGTGTGAAAAAAATATCCTTCTTCTTCTTCCCCATAGAACCGGTCAAGGTGAGACAAGCACAAGGAGGTCATATTTTTTTCAAGTCAAGCTAATCTCATAACTCTAGCATACGCTTAAGTAAGGTTTTGAAATAAAAACCTAGGGTGTTTAGGATTAACCCTTGTTCATTTAACCTCATCAAGTTACTAGTAAGCATCTCATATTCATGTTCATCTTTCATATTTATTTTATGTTCATTTCATCATACTTGATAAAAACATGCAAGTCATATTGATGTCTATACCACTTTTATTGTTTTTAAGTGTTATAAATATATATTCATCATCCGATAATTACTCTTGAAACATATCACTTTTAGTGATGTCTAGAACCCATGACACCCTAAGAAGGTGTATGGTATGTTTAGAATAGCCGCAATGGTTTGAATTGGTTAGAATAGGTTTTGCGTGAAAAACCGATTTCGACAACTTTATTTAGAGGTCTGATCATATTTTCAATTCGAATTTTCGACAGTAGGTAAAAATTTTGGGCTAGACATTTGAAAATATACTTTAAAACGAAAACGTGACCGCTTGAATGGGTTAAAACGGAGTTATAACGAAGAAGTTATGCTATTTTTAAGTTTAACGATTAAAACTATTTGTTTCGTAAAATTTAGCATGTATTCTCGACTTTTTACGAGTCAAAATGAATCTTAAGCATTATTAAATGTGTCGACTTATCAAAAATATATTAGTATATATTATCACGATTCGAGGGCATATAAAACGAGAAAACGGACTTGTAACGATTAAATTACACGCGTTTTAACAAAGTTGCCGTAACTTTATTATATAAGAAAAACTAATATATTTCTATTAGACAAATATTACGCCATGGCGACCATGTTGAGGGTCGTTTTAACATCGATGGAGTACTTTTTATAACATGATGTCTCCTAGTAAAAGTAAGTTCGCTTTGCATATTTTCCAAAATGTCCAACCGTTAGTCAAGCGATGTTGTAATGAATAAAATACGGTTACTTAAACTTTGCCGAAAACTACCCTTAAACAATATTTTGGATACAAGTACCCTACTTTGCCTATGATTTTCTCCATGATCGAGACCTCTAGGATGAAAACTTAAATGCTAAAACTTTGAGATAATGATACAAGCTTCCCAAAACCGTTGAGTTTGTTTTCTAACACTCGATGTGCACCATTTTACGACTAGCCCTTTTGAGTCCGTTTAGTCACTTTCTTGAAAATTTCAACGACATTATTTTACGACGAAAAGTTATAATTTCATAATAAATCATTAAATGATTATCGTATGATATCATTTCAACATAAATACTTGTAAAGTATTTTATAATATGACGAGATGTCATAAACATATATTTCGATGATAAACATTATTTTAAATGTACAAGTGGCATGGATTTCATATGAGTTTGCATGCACGACATTGTTTCATGATTTACATTAGAGCATATCATTCATAATAGGTCGCGGTTAGAGATTATACCGAATTTCATGTATCCACTCTTGTCATCATTATAATTGCATCGTGAGTTTTCATAGCCCCACTTTCAATTGTTTTGTACTATTTTGGGGAGATACATGCTCAACTATTTTCGCCACTTTCATAAGTACTTTATATGTTTAAGGATAACTTCTATCAAGATCACCATCGTTTCAAAATCGAATGTTGTACTATATCAATTGTTCTTGTTTATGTGATATAGTTCTACGTCAGATAATGTTCTAAATCGCTTGACTCTTGATACATTGAGTCGTGCTATTGATTATGTGCTATAGTTCTACATCGTATAATGTTCTAAATCAGTTGACTCATCGATACATTGAGTCAAGTACTATTGATTATGTGTTATTGTTCTAAGTCGAGTTAGGTACTATTGTGAATTCATTTGACATCATGTGCTTGAACATAAACTATACACATTTTGGCAGTGGGTTGTGAACACACAGGTTGCAAGTTTTGTATGGGCGGAACTTGGAACTTAGTGGATTTACAATGCCTTTGCTGCATAAACGATTTTGAAAGGCTTTACATTTCAACTCAAACTCTATGAACTCACTCAACCTTTGTGTTGACACTTTTAGCATGTTTTATCTCAGGTATTTAAGGCATTCACTTCATGGCATGCATATGGACACATCATAGAGTCGCGGTGACGACGCGTCTCACTTGGGTTTTATGAACTTTAAAAACATCGTTTGACTTGTAACAAACTTAATTCCGCATATGTTGACTTTCATTTGGGACCTATCTTTTGTAAACTCTGATTGTTTTATTAAATCAAACGATGTGTTTTCCAAACGACACTTTAGGTCGCTCGATATAATCAGAACTTTGATGCTATGACACCATCCCCAGAATTCTATTCCGCAAAATGTGATTGGGGTGTGACATGATACTGGGAGACCATTTATTGAGGAATCTAATATGGTTTATGATCAAGAGGAAGGAATAGCCAAGTTCTCAAATAGGACCGAATGTGTTAAATATATAATGCCCTACAAAAATAAGAAGTTTGAGGGTATTGATGATCTAGATGTAGACAACATTCCGGCCTTTGAAGTAGATTGGGAGAACAAGGTTTATTATACTGCTTGTCTAGATTTAGGCCCTGAATATATTCGTGATGAGAGAAGAGTTAAGGTAATCGAATGGGCCTCTAAGAGAAGGAGAACGCAGGGGTACGACTTCGAGTCTAGCTACAAGACTCATAAATAAAGAAAAGCGCTTCGTGGGAGGCAACCCATGCTTAATTGTTTGCTTGTTTGTGTGTCATATACCTTTTCATTGATTGTTTATTCTCATATTTGAATTTGTAAAAATGCTTTATTTTGTCTTTAAACTCGTCTTATTTACATATAAAGGTATTTTACAAAATGGATAAATGTAGGGAAGATTACACACGTTTTTAAAAGAATGTGAATATGAGAATTACAATTATTGAAAAGATATATATGTGTGTTTGTTAGAGTCAAATGCTTTATCGAGTCATAATGGATGTTTTGTAGGAATTTTCCGATTCTAAAGATGTAATTTTTCGTAATTTTTCGAAAACGGTGACAGTTCTGTCGAATAACTCGACGGTGACGGTGTCGATTGCAACTGATGGCGTGGGAGGAGTAAACCACTTATCTAATTTTCTCTCATTTTCTGTGCTACTTATAAAATTTTGGAATTGGTCAGGTCTTAATTTTCCAGAAAATCTGTAAACATGCATTCCACAAGCATTATATCCTAGTTTAGTAGAGTCATATATAGTTTACAACTGATTTTACGCGAATGTTTCGTCTGTTTTCTTAAAGTGTGCAGGTTTTATTTATCAAGAAGAAGAAACAAAAGATTGGAAGGAGCTTATCATGCATACATTGTTCTTGAAGAAGAATTTAACCACTACCTCACACGGATCCTACCGAGCTAATCAGGGGAGTATTAGTTTCTTTCATTTTTAATTATCTTCCGTTATCATAACTTTGATACTTTCGGGGAACATTGGGGGAAATGTTCAGTTTAAGTGTAGGGAGGGAGAATAAAACGAGAACTTTGAAACTATGCTTATCCTTATTATTTGTCTTGTCCAATTTTATTTGTGTAATAAACCAAGAGAAATATCGGTCGGGGTAATTTTGGCACCAAATTTAAATTTTTCATGACATGTAGGAGTGGGCCATTAGTCTTAATAAAGCGCCTCATAGATAGGAACTTATATGACTAGCACAAAAAACCCTTTATCACTAAAATTCTACCCCAAAAATGTGAGGTTCGCCCCTAGATTTGTAGGAATTAAAGCATTCAACTTTAATGCTTCAATAGTGTACCGGTAGTATAATAGATTCTAAAACATGTTTTGTGATGCATCCCGAGATCGCTAGTGAGACTACACTTGTGTAGTTAGGAATAACTAAATGATAAGAGGCATTAGGATAACCCTTGTTTAATACTCGTATTATAATTAATTCTTCCACATCTGTTGAGTAATTTCCCCACACCCTTGCGTTGTACTCATCTTTAGTACACGATACCCTAGTTAACCCTCGAGCCTATGCTTTTCATGTTCTCGTAATGTTTCGGTTTTCTCAAATATCAATGAAGAGCATTGTTTACAATCCACCCCAAATGTACACCCAAATCGCCTTAGCCTACCTTGTATGCACTCACTTTTAGTGCATTATTGTTATCATACTAAACCCTTTGTTCAATTATCCGTTACTTGCATAAGTTGCTAAGTTTAGTCATATCCTTTGTACACGCTTTAGGATGATTGGGACTCATGGGTAAAGTTAAATTTTATGGAGTGACGGGAAGGAACGTTAAATTCAAATTCCCTTTATTTACGTAATAATGTAATCCAAGTATTTTGATCTTTTCAATTGGGTCAAAAACTCAAGTGTAGGATGTGCCTATAATCCCTTATATTTTGATGTTATCGTAGAGGATGGTAGAGTAAAAGTGTAAAAATAAAATTGTTAAAAATAAATGAAAAATACATACGGCTATCATCCTACATCAATCTTTAAATTTATGTTTGTTTGTTTCAAAGTTATCTAGAGTTTAGAGTGTCGAGTCTTGGCTTAACAATGCCATTCTTCTCATGCTCAGAACATAAAGATTTTTGACTTGCAGCCACTAAATCGCCTATCCAACCAAACCCTTTGTTTTCCTACCTTAAGCATAATGCTACAACCCTTTAAAAGACCTCTTAGATAGTTTTCCTAGGTGCTTACGCCAAAACGGTGGAGGTTTGATCTCGCCTCAAGCCTATGGTAATCTATGTACTAGGACCGGTTAATGAGTGTTTATCTTCCATTTCCAATTTAATATATTTCATATACACCCGAGAGATGAGAGTATCCAAACACCATTTGTGAGGTGCTAGTATGTAATTTTCGTGCTTGTTATGACTTTTGCGGGGCTTATACTTGTTGTGAATTATTCTAAACCAATGCTTCATGCCCCCTAACTTATAAATTGATTGGCCAAAAGCACATTTGCTTGAGGACAAGCAAATACTAAGTGTAAGGATATTTGATAAGGATTTAAAAGGTACACTTTTGAGGGGTCATTTAAGCCCTTATGTACACTTTTGAGGGGTCATTTAAGCCCTTAATCGACCACTTTTATTCGACCACTTTTATATCCGTATCGCTTAATTTTGTTCCTTTTCACTTTTAGGTCTCTTGAAGGCAAAATCGGAATGATGCTTATTTGGACAAAAGGCGTGAATATGTGAAGAAAATGGCTAAAGTTAAGATCAAGACTCTCAAGTCTGTGAAGTGCACCCGACGACGCCACAGATAAAGGCGACGCGGTCCTCTAATTGCGATGGCTCAGAGTGAAATTGCTATTTTGTACCGACGGCGAGCTTTAAAGAGTAGGGTGTCACAACTCGACGGCCTAGACCAAGATTTCGGCGTTAGAAGTTGAAGGCGACGGCGCCGCAACCACAAGCGACGCCGCCACAAAGTTGACTTGGCCAAGATGAAACCCTAATGACGGTGATCCGACAACGTCACAATTAAAGAGCGACGCCGTCAGCTTGTAACTCTATATATAGAATTGATTTTCATACTTTTAAAAGGGAGATTTGTGGAGTAAAAACCCTAAACGATTTTGGTTTGTCTTGGGCAGTATCTTAGGGTTTTCATACCTTATTTTACATCAAGATAAGTAATCTACTTCATTGATTTCATTATGTCTTCAATAGTATGTGTGTATGCTTACATGTTTACCATATCCGGCTAATTTATTTGTGTGTTTGCTTAGATCTATGAAACCTAATTATTGAATATTGATTGGTTTTCTCTTATCTTAATTGTAATTGGCTTAGGATTGCAATCCATCATCATTTTTTTTAATGCTTGAGTAATCTTTGTGAACATTAGTTTATAATCACCTAGAGTTGTTGTAGGCTAAAAATCCAACGCGTTAAGAATCCTAGAGATTTTGTAGGAAATAACCTTAAGGTATCCTCAAAGAGTTAAGGGGAATAGTATACCCTACGACCTTAGAAGACACAACGCGTTAAGAATAAGGACGTGACAATTCAACCACCAATAAAAGATAACTAGGGAGTAATAGTATATAGGTGAACACATTTTTAATCATCATACGAGCACATATCAATTAGACATAGACTTCCCCTTAGCTTACTTAATTAGATTAGATAAGTAGAGTAATCGGTAGAAATACCACCCCCCAAATCCAATACCTCTAGATTCGTACCTTTCAATTTTCTAGAAAAATATAAAAAGATAAAAAATAATCTTCCTCAACCCCAAACTTAGCGTAGTAATTTTCTCACTAGCATTCCTATTCTCCTGGAGAACGATATCAATCCTCGAGTCTTACCCTAATACTACACTACAACGATTAGGTTCACTGCCTAGGTGGTTGAAAAACTTGCTCGAAGAAAAGGAAGTTTCCTTTGACCCCGAACACGCGTTATACACGTATCAGTGATTTTTAAACTCATATCTTGCAAGACTTCTTTAGATATATCTTTTTAGGAATGATTTAAAAGGTCTACTTGAGGGCAAGTGGAGTTCAAGTAGGGGGATATTTGATAACATCAAATTACCTGATACTTTACATATCAAATTCCCATGTTTATTTCCTTATTAGTATTAATATGGTACTTTTTTTTATATTCGTTCATATTTACATTTCAGGATAAATGAGGCGTTGGAGCAGAAAAGATGTGAGAAAGGCCAAGATATATTTTGAAGAAGGTTACGACGTAATCGGAAAATTGACTACCAGTAACCTACACTCACGAGGGCTAAATAATTATGTATGAAGGTTACTCCGTAATTTGTTAATAAGGTTATGCAGTAATTATTAATGTGAAGGCTACAACAGAATGTTGTAATTTAGTTATGTCGTAGAGAATTAAAGAGTGGATAAGTATACCGGACGAAGAATTATTGCTTAACCCAAAGAATTTAGTTACACTATAATATTACTACATACGAGTTAGGAGCTCAATTACCATATTTATGTGTTGGTCTCCATCAATGGAATGAAAGAACTCAAGGGCCTAAGTTGCAATATTGCTATTATGAAAGTCAAGAGGTTATGCCATAACCTTAAAATCAACTACGCCGAATCGACGTTACGGAGTAACTTAAAGTTTGGTTACGTCGTAACCTTATTCAACCTATAAATGCAGACTAAATCTGCATTTTTAGTATCTTTCTTCACCCTCTCCTAGGGGTCGATTAGGGCACCACTCCAAGGCAATTTCCAGCAGTTCCAAGCCATCTTTTAAGGGAGAATTCAATTTGATTCATCATCATCATTAGTTCTAAATCAAGTAATTTGTATCAAACAATATGTTCTATTCAATTCATGTTTTATTCATTAATGTTGGATTAATTTACTATATGTTTGGCTAAGCACCTTTGGTGCTAGCCTGGTTATGATTCTTTGATTGTATTTTTTATGTTTTCATTCTTCATAATTGTTTCTAGTGTATACATGAATAATTTGTTGATAGTCACCCTAGCTTCGTAGTTTTGAGTTGCGATCGATTTATTTGCTTAGGAGAATTGACCAAAAGACCCTAGGTAAGTAGGTAGAGAGGTTGGTAAGAATTGACCAAAAGACTACCAATCCTCTTGTGCAAATTGACCAAAGGATCACCGTCGGAAGGACGAACTTAAGAAGTTAGGGTTGTGTGTCTAAGATGCTAACACCGGCACACATTGTTTCAATCTTGCATGTAGGGTACTTAATGACTTGGCTTAGGTTGCTTGAGACTCTACTACCCAAAGGGTAGGCCTTTGACGCCGGGTAGGAACCTTTGTTGATAGGTTATGACAAATTGACCAAATGTTGTCATAGCAATTTGAACCCCACTTGTATCAATATGAAGTAATTAGAAAACTTAGATATAACATGATAGAATAAATAATTAGGTTAGCACACTTCATCTCCATTGTTCATAACCTCAAATTACGCTTTCGCTATTTATTTCTTGTTTATTAGTTTAAATAATTATTCAACTTAAAACCTCTTAAACCATGACAATTATATTTAAAAGGATTCTCATCTACATAGCTCTTGGGAATGACCTCGGTTTTACCACCTTTTATACTACGCACAATCGGGTTCACTGCTTGTTAGTGCAATAGGTAGACCTTAGGTAGACGAGACTTAGAAATATTAAATCCTAGTCGGAAAACCTGCATCAATTATCCTCATTCCTAGTTCATCGACTTTTGGTTATTACAAGGATTAACGCTAATCAAACGCTAAGTGGGTTAATTTTTTATTATATATGTTCCCGACAACATGTCGTTGATACCAAGCTGGCGGGGGTAATTCCCGCTTAACAACTCGCAATTATTGAGAGGCGGGGAAACATTCAAATTTGGTCATCTTGGTATCGACGACATGTCGTCGGGAATTTATTAACATAAAAATTCAACGCTCGCTTGTTTCGATCAAGCGTTTTTTTATCGTTTAGTGTATATTACCGACGACAATGTGCCGTCGGCAATATCATAGTAGCATGTTCTAGTTATTCTTGTAGTGTCAATGCCTTGTCATTAGGGTGAGTCTGTTATGAGCTTCTATAACTACTATAGCTACAAAGTTCCTCATGGTTTGTGAATCATGACATTGTGGAGTTTAGATTTTATATGTTGTCGTTGTTTTGAATTTAGTCTGCTTCATCAATTCGTTCTATTGCTTTAAATTTGAAGGTTACATTAAACGGTTGGATGAATAACTAGGTCTTTTTCTACTAAACTCGTAGAAAGGTTTAGTATACTAAATTACATTTGATTCGTCATCTTTGAAAAGAACTATTGTTAGGAATAAAATAAACTAATATGAAATATTACAACAACGTGATTGAGGCAGCAAAGCAAAGATCCTTAAACGTAAATTCGTCCTATCTAGTACGAACTGCTTAGAGGATACAACAATCAATCCATATATAAACTTGAATCTAGCGAATCGATATGTTATTGTGATGAAGATTGATGAGGTTTATGTGTTTTGATGATTCTAAAGTGGAAAATTCGTCCTCATTTATAGGCACATGGTGCCCCTTCAAAACAAATCACAATACCCTTCAAATGGCTTTAGAGATACTCCTATTCGTAATAGTCACAATGGTTCACAAAATCTGCAGTTAGCGATGACCTAGCGACACAATAACCATCGCTAATTGAAATCGATGTAAGCAATGCAATGGTTCACCCATTGAAGCCTTTTTAATAGATCTAACCGCAAAAATTGTGAATAGTTGTGTCTTTACCAAAATAATGGTTTATTAGAGACGACTTTGCGACAGAAAAACTGTCACTAATTGCCAATTCGTGGGTCACTATAAAAATACAACAAATTTTATTAGTGATGTTTCAACAATACCCCACATTTTCTATTCAAACACCAATAATACCCCACATTTGAATAGAAAATAAGATAATATAAACTTACTTATTATTCTATTTCCATCAAATGTAATATGACATGTATCAGATTAGGTGTCTTTTAAACTTGAACCTATCCTAGGAAGTACATATCGGATCTACTTTGTGGATAGTGAACATAAGTCTTGAACTAGCCACGATTTATAGTAAATCGAGACAATAAATATCACACATATCATATTTGTGTAATAACAAATTCTTACCGTTGTGTTCATTTCGGTCATGAACATATCCTTATTCATGAGAATTTTAAAGAACTTAGCCATCTGGTTCCTAAATATGCGACCACACATCAATCTCATATAGGTAATGCCAATCAAAAATATTCTGCAGTATTCCACTGTAAAAATCCATTGGCATTATTAAGAATTGAAATTCAGCCCTCAATCATGAACGAAAAAAACACACAAAATTCATCATATGAATGGGCATACACGTGTGTTAGTACTTTTTGAGTTTTCCCCAACTAGTTTTCCTATTGAACCTAGACCATGGGATCTTCCAATTTTTCTAGGTTAGGTTTCCGCCAAGTAGTCACTCATTGTGTTGGCTTTAAGCTCATACCCCTCGATGTAAATATGACTTGTTCTCTACAAAGGCCTTTTTTTAAAGCATCTACTATATTTTCCTTTGACTTTACGTTGTCGATGGAAATGATTCCATTTCTTAACAAGTCGTTTATCGTACTATGGCGACGTCTTATATGTCTTAACTTGTCGTTATAGATATGATTCTTTGCTCCGTAAGAGCGACCATACTATCACAATGTATACATATAGCAATCACGGTGTTCGCCACAAGGAATATCCTCTAGAAAGCTTCTTAGCCATTATGCTTCTTCATTAGCTTTGTCTAAGGCTACAAATTCTACTTCTATAGTTGATCTGTTATTCACATTTTGCTTAGATGATCTCCATGATATAGCAGCCCCACCAAGTGTAAATACATATCCACTTGTGGACTTGCCTTCATTATGGTTGGAAATCCGATTGGCATCACAAAATCCTTCTAATACTAGAGGATATTTAGTGTAATGTAACCCATAATCCATTGTATGCTTAACGTATTGAAGCACTCTTACTAGTGCATCCCAATGATCTCTACCAGGTTATGTAAGTATCGACTAAGTTGACTTACGAAGATATGCCAAATCCGGTCGTATACGATTCATTATATACATCAAGCTTCCTAAAACTTGTGTATGTTGCAACTGTGATACACTTTGTTCTTTGTTCTTTTTTAATTGAACCTTAGGATCAAATGGAGTTACAACCGGTCTATCATCATAGTGCCCAAATTTCTTAAGGGTCTTCTCAATGTAGAGAGATTGGATGTATCCATTGGAATTCTTTTGAATTCGTATACCAAGAATGACAACGGCTTCTCCAATGTCTTTCATATCAAATGAGGAATGAAGCATTTTCTTGGTTTGGTTAATTACATCTATATTTGTTCCCATAATCAACATATTATCTACATATAAACAAATGATGACAAATGCATTTTTGTATTGTTTAACATAAACACATGTATCACATTCATTTATTTGATATCCATTTGATAAGAGAGTGATATCAAACTTCTCATGCCGTTGCTTTGGAGCTTGTTTAATACCGTAAAGAGATTTAACCCATTTACATACCTTATGCTCTTGACCTTTGACAACAAACCCCTCAGGATGTTGCATATAGATTTCTTCATCTAATTCACCATTTAAGTACACAATCTTCACATTCATTTGATGTATAATGAGGTTGTGAATTGTCATTATAGCCATTAACGTTCTTATAGAGGTTATCCTTGTAACGGTGAATAAGTATCAAAGGAATCTTGACCTTCCTTTTGACGATATCCTTTGGCTACTAAACGAGCCTTAGAATTTTCTATGGTACCATTAGGTCTTAGTTTCTTTTGAAGATCCACTATGGCCTATTGGTTTATGTCCCAAGGAAGATCAACCAATTTCGTGTATTGTTATGCACAATTGAGTCTATTTCGTTTTGAATGGCCTCTTGCCAATAAGGTGCTTCTGATGAGTCAATAGCAGCCTTATATGTTTGTGGTTCTTCATTCACAATATAGGTCATATAATCAGGTCCAAAGTCTTTAGAGACCTTTGCACGCTTACTTCTTCTAGGTTCATCATTCTCTTGTGGAACCTTAGAATTGTTTTCTCTTTTTTCTTGAGACAATTGATCATCTAATATTCTTTTCCTTGGATTTGAGATTTGTTTCTCTTTATCCTTATAAGGAAAGGTATTCTCGAAGAATTCTGCTTCTGTAGATTCTATTATAGTGTTGTTACTTATGTCCTCTACATTGGATTTATAAACCAGGAACCTATAAGCAGCACTATTCTTTGCTGGACCAAGATAAACACAATCAACGGTTTTTGGTCCAAGTTTGGTTCTTTTTGGTAAAGGTATTTGAACCTTTGCCAAACAACCCCACACTTTTCATCCTTTTATAAGAAGGTTGTTTTCCTTTCCATAATTGACATGGAGATTTGTCACTCTTCATATGAAGAATTTTATTCAACATCAGATTCTGACAAAGAAGACATGCTTCACCCCATAGACTATGAGGAGCCCTCAAGTAATTAACATTGAATTAATCATGTTCTTCAATGTTCTATTCTTACGTTCACCACGCCATTTTGTTGTGGGGTGTATAAAGTTGTTTGGTGTACAGTACCATAAGTAGAACAAAATTCAACAAAGTTATTGGATTCATATTTTCCTCCTCTATCATACCTTAGAATTTTTATTTTTTTGTCTAGTTGATTTTCAACTTCTGCCATATATGTCTTAAACATATTCAACGCTTCATCTTTGGTATTTATTAAGTATACATAACAAAATTTGCTGCAGTCATCAATGAAAGTAATATAATAATTCTTTCCTCCTCTTGATGGTGTTGCTTTGAAATCGCATAAATGCTTTAGATTAAACCAAGTATTTCATTGGATTTTCTAAAGATTTGTGTAAATGACTTGTATTTTGATTCAACACATATTTCACATTTGGATATATTATCCATTGTGCATTAAGGCAACATGCCTAAGTTTATCATTCTTTGCAAGGAACGAAAATTAACATGGCCTAATCTAGAATGCCATAAGAAAGAAGGATCAATCATGTACACAGAGGTTGTGCTAGTGCCGACGTTGTTATTATTGTTAATAACATTGTCATCAGCCACAACACTCAGTTTAAAGAGTCCTTGATCTAGGTAACCCTTTCCAACATACACACCACCCTTAGTGATTACAAATTTATCTGATTCAAATACAAGTTTAAATCCCTTATTACTAAGAATAGGGCCAGAAATCAGATTCTTGGTGATGTTGGGCACATGCAACACGTTTGAGAGTATAAGATCCTTTCTAGAAGTCAACTTCAACATGGCTTTGACTTTTCCTTCAATCTTTGAAGAAGTTCCATTCCCCATGAACATCGGTTCAGTTTCATTCACCTTTTGGTAGGATACAAACATCTTTCTTAAATTACATATGTGCTTTGTTGCACCAGTATCAAACCACCAATCAACATCATTCGTGGTCAACTAGGTTGCACGAACACGGCCACGGTGTCTGACACGGACACGACGATATGGCAAAATCTAAAAATATAAGACATGGACATGGAGTGGACACGGAATTTTTATTTATATTATATATATATATATATATATATATATATATATATATATATATATATATATATATATATATATATATATATATATATATATATATATATATATATATATATATATATATATATATATATATATATATATATATATATATATATATATATATATATATATATATATATATATATATATATATATATATATATATATATATATATATATATATATATATATATATATATATATATATATATATATATATATATACACTAGCGGACACCAGCAAGCACAGCGACGATAAATATAGTTATATGTGTTTGCTTACCCGTTTAGTGAATTCGCTTCACAACACTTCGAATGTATATGTGTTAGTTGTAAGTGTTTGTTTGGGTTACCCGTAGCTTTCCGCGACATCATTATTCCCACAGATAGAAATACCCTCGAATCTCTTACGCACAAACACTACCCCAAAAGTATATGATTTTGACGAATCAAGATTATATTGATTGAAATAAATGAAATAAAGGTTAAAGTTGTAAAATTTGAATTAAAATAAAATAAACCCATTAAAATATAAAACTAAAACTCATAAAAATATATCAAAATGGATGTTGAATTAAAGAGCATAAAATTTTAGAAAATATGGTGAAATTAGATTATAAAAAAATAAGTAGATAAAAGATAATTTTATTTAAAATAAAGATGAATTTTTAGTTGAGAAATGACACATGTCATTTTATAATTGAAACTCTTTATCTTAATTTTTAGTGGTTAGGAGTTAGGTTGGGAGTTTGTTAGAAGTTAGGCTTGAGTTTGTTAAAGTGACACATGTCATCTCATGATTGGAGCTCCTTATCTTAATTTTTGGTTAGAAAAACTCTTTCCATAATAAGCAAGTAAAAAGTTCAGATTTTTAAGCCTTCTAATTTTAGAAGGCCTAAATGCATTATAAAGTAGTATTAATATATATATATTCACACACACACACACATAACGGGACCATTAGTAAAACAAAACAAATTTGTAAACACAAGCTACTTACGAAGTCATTTCTACTACTCGTAACAAAATTAGAAATTTTTGCGTTTAATTCATAAAAATATAAACTTGTCAACACTTGATTTCAAATATGAAACCGGGTATTAAACTTGATGAAACACAACATACAACTTTTAACGATTGTCACTCCGAATAAATAAAAATGAACAAACATATCTGTTACCCTACAATAGCAAATGAAATACATATGCTGTATATTTTTATATACGAGTTAAGTTATACATAAATATTTTCTAAAACCTTTTATTTCTAACAATTGGAAGTTAGTTATATAACTCAAAGAGGTGATAGCTATATTTTTAAACGGTTCATGATATACATTTGTAATGTCATTCACAAAACATTACTTCGAGTATTTAACTAAACTTTGGACAATTACCGCCAGAAACAAGTTAAGTATACACCCAAATCATGCTCAATTTTCGATAAATATACCTATTATTTTACTATTTGCAAATGAAATATATCTTTTTGGAGCTTACATTGGTTTTCTAATGTATATAACTTGTACCTAAACCTTTTTCGCATATAATTATTTTAAACATTAAATGACGTGAGAATATATACATACTTAATATATATATAGATTGGATCATTTAAAAAGTTGATCTCAAGAGAAAAGTGAGAGAAGTTATCTCAACCGTTAGATCTCCCTCCTTTCCCCTCCTCTTTTTCGTACCAAACTACAAGGACCTCGACTACAACTTTTTAAATTCTCCAAGGTTTATTTTGTAATATCTCCAAGAATCATATATAATGCCTAAATTTTTTCATTTTTTTTCTCTGGTTCAATTCTCTCAGCTCATTCCACAACAAACACGCTCTTCCCTGTGATTATTGCTTATAATCTCCACACTATCAAAACAACAAACATATCTATTATCAGATTCATTAATCATCTCGTTATAATGTATCACACCGCCGATCAAAGTAAGTTTTAAAACCTGTTTTGATTATAATTTTGTTATTCTTTTTATCAAAGATCGGATATAAAGCTTAGGGCGTTGGTTACAGATTTATTTGCACATATTAGTGTTTTTAATGAGATAGTTTTTTGTTTTATGAAATTTGCTTCGGTAATCATCATCTTTGCATATAATTATACCAATTTTAAGAGTTTATTGACATGATTCATCGTATATAATAGTTAATTGAAACGAAGTTGAGAAATAAATATGTTTAAAAAAATTGCACTCTAGGTGTTTGATAAAATGTCTGAATGAGATTTTATAATTGCGATGCACTAATTTTACACTGTGATAATCTAACTTTTGTGAAATGATTTTAGTTACACTGTGATGCCCTAATTAATTAAGGAAAGAGGACTTTAGATTTGTATGAAAACAGTCGCTAAGACAATTGTATCGACTTCATGTTTGTTGCTATTGTATGTATCACCACGTCACTATAACATGTGCTATTACACATATATTTGTTTGTTATTATGACTAGCTCTGAAAATGATAGTTGATTACATGGTTGCATATTGTATTTTCTTGCAACAGTTGAAAGTTCCATGTGTAGTATATAAGATCATAGCCTTCTCGTATATGTTATGGTTTAAATAATTGTTAGAAGATATTGCTACATGCACCTTATCTGTTGTTTATAGTTCTATATTCTAATCTAATGCTTAAGTTTGTTTTAATTTATGTTTTCGAGCTTTGACAGTGCCTAAAAATATCAATTAGTCACTGGAAAAATTATTCATTGAAACTTTATATCTTATGGGTGTTGGCGATTCAATTACATCAGGTGTTTGGCTAAATTGAAGAGAGTTATGCAAACACTATTTTTTGTTTAGGAAATGCATTGAACCAAGGGACTGCAAGGGTTAATTATGTTATTTTGCGATTAGTTTGGTTGTTAATCTTAAAAGTTTTTGAATTTTTTTTTGCCTTACATAATAATAATTTGGTTTTGTTTTAGGTGGTGTCGTTGGATTTAGGTTGGAGACCATTCTAAAACTCATAGATACTCGTGTAAGGAATAGTCGAATGGCTCTTATGCATTATCTTTGTAAGGTACTCATTTCTTTTGATTTCATCTTTGTTATTGTCCTAGGTCATCAACATAACACTTTGATATTTGGAGCAGCATATGATTTCTTGCTTTCGCCTTTTTTACTTGATATTCGTTGCTTGATACCAATAGGTTATTGCTGACAAATTACCTGAAGTCGTTGATTATAAGACCCAAGCTATAAACGGATGCACTAAAGTACCTCAAACAGATGCACTAAAGTACAAACAGATGTACTAAAAAAGAACCTCAAATTTTTCCAAGGATCTTGGAAGTTTGGAACCTGCGTCAAAGGTAATCTTTATGGAGCTTTAATAAATTCTTATAAGAGAGCTATGCTGGATTTTTGTTAAGTTTGATGAAGTCGATTATTTTTTGCTAGATGCAACTGAATTTATTGGTAGAGAAAATGCAAGTGATTACTAGAGGATTGTCTACAGTGATTTGGGAAAACCAATTTGCTAAAAAAGAGGGACGTGTATCAAAAAATTCCAGAAATGAAGACTATCAGTTAACCACATAGGCTTACTTATCGTTGCTTATCATATATCAGGAGTACTCAAGAGGAACAAAAAATCTTGTGATTACAACATTTGTTAATTACTACTATCATTATTGAAATATTGAATGAGTTAATTGTTTAAATTACACATGTGGTTCTATCAAATTCACACTAATGGCTCATGTCAAAAGAGTTATGAAGCTAAAAATGAGCTATGAGGACTGAGGGTATGATTATACATGTTAAAAAAAACCCCTCTATATGTGGATCAATAAAGTAACAACTTGAAACAAATATTAGAGTATAGCTCTCAGGAAAAGTACTAAAACAAAAGTAATATTATTTCATATAATATTAGGCTACAAAACTCAACTTAGTCCAAAAACATTAAACGAATGTCCTAATGTGATACAAACCGATGCACTAACGTACATCAAACGAATGCACTGAATACAAATAAATGCACTAGAATATATTTATGATTCAAATATGTTTCATACTGAATCTACAATACATGCATTAGGATTATTAATTATTAATTTTTTAATACCACCGTGCATACAAAGAATATTATTCTCAATAAGCGTTGCAAGTGGGAGATGATTAAATAATGAATACCATAACACTCACTATTGTTCTAAATTTCAATTTGCAAGAATGTTTTGCATATTGTACTCATGGTAGAGCACAAACCTGACTGATAAGCTTTTGTGATGTGAATCTAGTCATTTGATCATGAATAGAGGGATGCTATGGATTAAAGGCGGCTATGAGTATTTGAAGATTTTGGATGGTCTATGATGCACTAGTTGTTAACCAATTGATGCCCTAAATTAGTTAGTGTGATGCATTACTTTATACACTATGATGCATTACTTTGATGCACTTTTGGACTTTTGTTTTTCAACTATATGGTTTTTCTGCTATCTAGTTTTTCTACTTTGGACTTTGGTTTTTTTTACTATTTGTTCAATCGATAAAAAAAAACTGCAAATAGAACAAAGAATACTTGACTAATAAATCTCATTCTAAATATATGAATTTGACAGTGTATGAAGTGGATGCTAAAGTGCATAACTTAATACAAAACAACATGGAACGTTCATAGATAAAAGTTATCCCACTTTTGAACTAGCGCAAAGGCATTGGTTTTGAATATGTGTAACCGGATTAGTAGAAAATATCATTTACATCTTGTGTTGTAAAATCCCTATTGTAAGGAAGATATACAATCTGTATAGATCTCGTATATATTGGTTTCGTGTTTAGAAATATGAATTGACATCAGTTTCAAGATTTCATTATAATAAAGTTACATATTCTATATTTATGGTTTTAATATAAATCTGTTTCTTTATCAAATTCATTGCTTTAGAATGTTGTTATCAGTGGATAATGTAACAGGTGGTATCTTCGTAGAGTCTTTCTTTGAAGGCTCGTCAACTTGAATCTTTGCTTGGTCATTAACCGTGTTTGTCTTATCATTTTTTGGAGCCGCCTTTTCGTCAATTTCATGAACCTAAAAGTATTGCACTTGTTTTGCTTTTATGATACAAACGGATGCACTAAGTACATCAAATGGATGCACTAAAGTTCCTCAAACAGATGCACTAAGTACATCAAATGGATGCACTAAAGTTCCTCAAACAGATGCACTAAAGTGCCTCAAGAGATGCACTAAAGCAATATATGAGAATGAACACATCCAGTAATGCAAATGATAAACAAATGTATATACTAAATGTAATGGAGATGAAGGGCTAAAGCTGCGTATTAAAAAGAATTTATTTCTTGTGTGATTGGGAGTAAAAAATATCAACCGAAAAATATAGTTGGACAAAAAAATTGCAATAAACTTACAAATAACTAGTCATGTTATGAACGAATTAATCTTATAATAAACTTAACTTGCCAATCAGAATATAAGAGATGCATTTTGCATTGATAAGTGATGCTACAATAAGAATGCAACGTCTCTTAACATATAATAAGCTAAACAAAATCTAGAAAATAATATTTTTACAAGCTAAGCAATGACTATCTTCAAATTCTTGCAAAATCTGAAACATTCAGAGAAGCCTCTCAAATCGTTTACCTTTCGATGCCTTTAAACTCGTCATCTTGTAACAAATCATCAACGTTCAACCAAGAACAAATGTCATATTCTCGTCTGACAAAATCATCTTCGTCACTAAATTCATCCATTCCAGGAAGTTGCAGATGGGGACAGGTCAAATGTCTATTGCTAAATAGAACCTGAATTAGTTGAACAATCATTATGAGTTGAACAATCATTATGTAATATCCCATACAGATGCCTTATTTTTTTAATACATATTGCCTAAAATGTACACAAATTAGTATATTGCCAAATACCGCTTAATAATCATCATGCAATATTTCATACAAATGCCTTATTTTTCTAATACAGATGCACTAAAAATGTATAGAAATTATTATATTGCCAAACACCCCCAATATTTACTATATCTTGAATAATCCTTATTCAATACTACCTCCGTCCCATAATAATTGTCCACTTTAACTTTTCTAAGTCTTTTTTATTAAACTTTGACCATAAATATTTTTATTTGTATAATATAATACTTGATTAAAAATATATGAATTGATTAGGTTTTAAATATATTTTCATTTGGTATAATTTTCATCAAATATTATATAACACAAATAAAAATATTAGTGGTCAAAGTTGAACAAAAATACTCAAAAAAGTCAAACTGGACAATTATTATGGGACGGAGGGAGTATTAAACAATTGTAATGTATAATGTTGATGCACCAATGTATAAGAAATATGCAATAAGATCTTACCCTTTGGCAGTCTTGACGTGAGTCCACCAACGCCCATTGTTAAATATTATAACGCCTGTAGTAGTTTTTTACTGATGGGATGAGTTACTTATCAAGTCAAGCCACAAGGTCTCCTTTTTCGTACCATTTTATTCTTTGGTTTTCCATTCTTGTACCAAGAAAGGTGCCACAAAGAATTCTACCGTGCTCTTATAATCCTACAAAATCATACCACAAATTAGTTACTTTTTATTAATCTAGTAAATTACATAATAACCATTAAAAATGAGACTAATATACCTTGAATACAAAAGCATAAGAAGGTTTTGATCTAAAAATTTTCCTTTATGCGGTAACAACAAAATGTGTATGAACAGATACATGGTTGTGCATTTGATAAAACTTAAATTAAACTAGAGTTTTATCTTGTATATTTAGTGTCTGGATACATGTTATTGTCACATTGTTATTGGACTTATGATGACTCAACAAGTAATATATTTCAAACATTTGATAAACTTATTAACAAGAAAACATAATAAATTTGGAGATAAGTATCTTGGATTATCCAACCCAATACAATTCGTTACCAAAAAGTACCTATTTGAGCGGTTACAAAACCTCTGTGAGCCACCCAATTTTCCAATCACCACATGGCCCACATTTAGTGATGTTTATTAATGTTGATAGAGAAGAATTTATAATGCATGGTCGTACATTTCTAATGCAGGGAGGAGGTGAGAAAGTTTAAACTGGTTAAAGGTAGAAAGTCCACCCAAAGTGGTTAATAATGCTAAATTACAACCTACTAAATCGCAATCATAGATGCCCTAATACCTACCTTTTTGATGTCCATCAGTGTACTAGACATAAAACGGATGCCCAACTATTTCTAACGATGCATTGAACATACAAATGGATGCCCAACTATGACCAACGATGCCCAACTTAATATGTCTGACTATGCACTAATCATACTGACTGATGCCCTAATATATTCATCGAGGCACTAAACATACAAACATATGCTGAAGTATTTACAACGATGCATAAAACATACAAATGGATTCCCAACTATGACCAACGATGAACTAAACATAAAAATGAATACACTAAACACACACAATGATGTCTTATTATTTTTGACAATGCACTAATCATATTCACTAATGCTCGAATATGTTCAACGATGCACTTAACATAAAAACATTTAACCTGATGCAACAACCACAAAAACAGATGCATTAATACAATCTGATGCCCTAACTTGTAAATATGATGCTAAAAATACACACACAGATGCAGTAAGATGTGATATCATTTTATATTAAAGATATATTTTACAAATTAGTGCATCACAGTTATATAATCTTTTTCAGACATTTTATCAAACACCTGGTGTGCGACTTTGATAAACACATCTTTCATGAATTTTTTTGTCATTATAGAAAACATTATGACATAATGATAAACTTATAACATAACTTAAAAAAATCATTACATCATTGATTAAATTTGATCAATTAACAAAATTAGTGAACATACAGGTTAAATCTTGTTTTTTCTTCATTTTTGGATGATTCAAGGTTCAAACTTCACCAATATTGGTGAATAACGGGGCGATCTGAGTTGCGATTCCACTCAATAACGAGTGTTTTTAAGTGTTTTATCGATTTTGATGTGGTTTTGATCGGTTTTAGTGAATCTGTTTGTGTTTTGATTTGAACATGACGGTTGATTTGGATATATGTGTATGTATTTTTTTGGTGTTTGTGATGGAGGTATAGTGTTGATGCTGTTGTGGTGCGGTGGTGCGCAGGTAATTGGCGGCGGTGCGGTGGTTGTCTAGTGGTGGTGATGTAGAAGGTCAGATGGAGATGGTGAGTGAGAGGAATCAGGATTGTGTGTGTTTGGATATTAAGTGAGAGGAACCAGTTACTCATATTTTTTTTTTTGCATTGTTTATAAATTTAACATGAAGTTTGAGATGTTTAAAAAATCTACCACCAGTAACTTTTTTTCTCACTTTTCTATCTAATTACACTTTCTCTAGAACGGACTCTCTCTCTCTCTATATATATATATATATATATATATAATAACGCTTTCAGTTGTGCATGTTTTCGATGCGTTATGAGTGGTTTTGTATATGTTATTTGGTTATATTTGTATGATTTCAGTGCTTAATCACATCAAAAGATGTTGTCAAGTGTTTATAACCAAGTGCAGGGAAACGGAAGGAAAAGTAAAAGAATGTTCAACAATTGGGAGATTCCCGTTTCAGTGAAGCATGTCAAACACAAATCAGTATTTCAAGTACCATAGAAGACCACGATAATTGAAGAACCAAGCTCTACAAGTCAGAATTAAGTAAAGGAAGATTTTCCGTCACTTAGGAAGACCAACCGAATCGGTTGCAACTGCAACCGGATCGGTTGGGTGAAGAGCAAAGAATCGCCTATGACGCCAGTCCAACCGTTCGGTTGCCACCCGCAACCGAAGTGGTTGGAACACTTGTAGAAGACCAACCGGATCGGTTGGTCATGTGACCGATCCGGTTGGAGGGCCTATTTCTGCCAAATCATCATTATTAAGTTTCCCCTTTGTATCCAAATGATTCTAGGTCCTTCCTTTTGTGTATTCTAGTCCCTTCCTAATTCCTTGGAGGCCAAGTTCAGCAATTAATACCCTAGGCCTTGGAACTAGTATAAATAGAGACCTCTTGTGAGCATATGAGACACACACTTCAATACAACTCTCTCTACTCATCAAACAAAGCTCTTAAATTCTCAAATTCTTCCTTAGAAGTCCAGGAAATTTTGGAGTTCCAAAAGTACCATATTTGGAGGCCAAAACCCCAAGGAGTCTACCCCAATACTTTGGGAATTTTACTTCATCATTTTTAATCTTATTCCAAGCATTGTAAGACTCTTAATCATGTTTTCTAATATTCAAAGTTCTGAGTTTATGTTTATATTTGCTATGAGTGGCTAGTTTCTTTATACACTTGCTTAAATGATGTTGATTATCATATGATTAGTTGTGATTGTGTTAACATGTTTTAATTCAATTTCAAGTTGATTCTAAGATCCAATTGTGCTAAAGTTTCATAGTGACATTTGTTAATCAAGTTTGACTAGTTGATAGTAATTGTAGAGGTCGAAAGAACTTATTGTTATTCAACTAGTTATAATCATTTTGTCTATGGATGATTGTTTTTACCCATTATTCTTGATTAAACAAAGGAACTAATGTGTGGTTGTAATAAGAATGCTTTTTGATTATCAAGTTGGATTGATTGGAAACATCTAAAAGGTCGTAAGATTAGTTTTTTACAATCAATTGTAACATTTTGTCTATAATCGGTTGCCTTTTGTATTGACCATTTCTTAAGCAAATTTGATAAAGCAAAATGGATGTTTTTGTGTTTAAGTTTGTGAAAATAAACTTATGAAACTTGAATTGATCTTGAATTGATTGGTTAAACTTAATGCTTGTTTTTATGAACTAAAATCTTGACGAAGGTTTAACTTGTAAGAACAATAGATTACTACACCAACTAATTATCATAACCAACATGTTAAGAGGTTAACACAATCATACTAATCAAGGATAAGAAACTAGTTTAAGCAAGTGTAGTTTTTAATCATTTGAATTTCACTATATCTCTTTTCGTTGTTATATGCTTTTGGATTGCCTTAGTTGATTTAAACTTGTTAATCAGATTCACTCAAATCCCTACGAACAATCCCGACTTACCTTCATAATCTTGCTATAACGGACGAGTGCTATTTTGTGAAGATAACATCTTACACGTTAATTGAACTAGATATGTAATATAGTTGCACCAGGATTAATATTGTACACATTAAAACTAGTGCTGCTAGGAGTCTATTAAAACCCTTCATGACTCTCCATGAGGGGTATGGGAAAATAGTGTAGCTATTCATTCATTCTAAGCAATAAAACACTTTTTCTTTCACCTTTTGCTCTCTACTTTCTCTCTCTCTCTAAATTGTATCCTTATTTCAATCAACCACGACCTCCAGAAGGTGATTTTTTATGTTAATAGAAACGGTTAAACATATTGAATGTTTGAATTTATGTTATTGTTGTTTTAAACTAATAATTTTTTTTTCGTTAGCAACACAAAGCCATCAGAAACAAAGAAACCAACTTATTGATAACATTAACCACATCAAGTACAATAAAAAGAAATTCGCCCTATTAGAATCGTTTCTAAATATAAGATGCATGTTATAGAATGTTTTAAAAACCACATTTTTCTTCGTCGATTTCCTTTCTATAGTTAAATTATTTTAAGTGATAAGTTCTATAATAATGATATCTATAATTACATGAATATTATAAAAACATTGGTATACAAACAAAAATTAAAGGTAAAACCTACAAATTTGATCTATGCCTACTTTCTAAACAAACATCATTATCATCATGTACATGTATCATTTTGAAACCCTCAGAAATATAATACATGAACCGTTATAGAAATTAGAAACCAATCGCTCAATAGAAAACAATTAAGAAACGGTTAAACATTTTAAATTGTTGTATTTATGCTATTGTTGTTTTCTTGATGGTTTGAATAGTAAAAAATAAATATTTTGATGAACATAATTGTTAATATAACATTATTATTACCAAAAAGTCCAACTTCAGAAAACTTAAATACATTTATAATGTACAATCAGCGGCATATTATATTGATCATCAACCCATAATCAATATGAAATTTAGATATTATTCTATCAGAAACATACCAATAGGAGCATAGCTAAACATAAGCATATAAATAAGTGGGTAACTAGTCGACTAAGGATAGTAGACTTGAATAATCAACTTTGGGTCAATCAAGGTTTCGAATCCCTTAAGGATTCGGTCAACCGTATGGAGAGAAGGAGGGGGATACAGAGATTTTAGGGTTATGAGAAAGGTTATGAATCCCCTAAAAATCTTTTGAATTTTATTGAATACCAATGAACATTCTTGAAAAACTAAGATTCTATTAATGCTATAACCCTAAAAACGTTCTCTCTCCATTGGCGATTTGCGATAACCTAAATTCGTAAAATTTACCGATCGGATTTTAATGCTTTAAGATCCTATTGGTGTTCGTTTATTAAGGTTGCAAATCATTTTAAATTGTTGTATTTATGCTATTGTTGTTTTCTTGATGGTTTGAATAGTAAAAAATAAATATTTTGATGAACATAATTGTTAATATAACATTATTATTACCAAAAAGTCCAACTTCAGAAAACTTAAATACATTTATAATGTACAATCAGCGGCATATTATATTGATCATCAACCCATAATCAATATGAAATTTAGATATTATTCTATCAGAAACATACCAATAGGAGCATAGCTAAACATAAGCATATAAATAAGTGGGTAACTAGTCGACTAAGGATAGTAGACTAGAATAATCAACTTTGGGTCAATCAAGGTTTGAATCCCTTAAGGATTCGGTCAACCGTATGGAGAGAAGGAGGGGATCTGAGATTTTAGGGTTATGAGAAAGGTTATGAATCCCTAAAATCTTTTGAATTTTATTGAATACCAATGAACATTCTTGAACAACTAAGATTCTATTAATGCTATAACCCTAAAAACGTTCTCTCTCCATTGGCGATTTGCGATAACCTAAATTCGTAAAATTTACCGATCGGATTTTAATGCTTTAAGATCCTATTGGTGTTCGTTTATTAAGGTTGCAAATCAATTTGTCGTCTCCTGCATGGTTTGTACTACCTAATTGGTTGATAGTTATATTCCTTATGATTGTGGGTCGGATTTAACCTTTATCGTGGGACAGTGCTTTCTTATTTTCTTTATCAATCAATACTACGTATAGGTGAGTTTATTCCATGCAAACTAATTATCGATTATCTCTGTGATGGGATAGTTATTCGTGCATCTAGAGTTTAAAACCCTAACTAAAGTTAGGGTTTACTTATTAATTGGTTATTACTTGGTTTTGAGGGTCTTATTGCTGTGAATTATTCATGATGGGGTTATGAGAGAGAGGGATAAAGGTTGGGGAACGTTGGAACATGATTTTGGTGGTCTTGATAACTACGCATCATTGAATAAGACTACTTGGAAAAGGCTCCGTGTGTCGTTACTCACGGGTTGAGAGTCTTAGCATGGACACTAACAAAGACTAGTGTTAATTCTCTTAATTGCACATACGATCGTACTAATGTGGCTAGTAATCTTGATGATATGGTGGAATAAATCCTTTAAAACTTCTATGCCTAAGGTGGATTTGTTTGGTAATCCGAATGTGACTAAGGAAGGGGATGAGCAGGTCAACGATGGATTGAAAGCTCCTATATTTGCAAGTAAGGTGGGATCTACTTCTGCTACCCACAAAGTTAATTTGTGCGCTCTTGATACGGGCAAGCCTCTTAATGAGAAGGCCAAGGTAAACATTCCTTCGTCATCTGTCTTGGAAGCTAATTCTAAGTTTGATAATACTCTTTTCGGGTATTTTATTGGCAGGTCTCGTAGTTGATAACTACGTGAAGAACGCATGGAAGAAGTTTGGTGTGGTACGTTCTATGATGAATTCTAAGGGTTTATTTTTCTTCAAATTTGCCTCTATTGAGGGATTAAATGGAGTGTTACTGATATTCCTATTACTGCTTTTACTGAAGATGGATTAAGTGCATGGCTACCAAACTCGGTACCCCTATTATGCTTGATGCGTACACGAGCTCTATGTGTTTGCAGTCATGGGGCGTTTTGATTATGCTCGAGCTTTGATTGACATCAAGGCGGATTGGGAGCTTAAGGGGACAATGGTTATTGTTGTGCCAAGTTGGGATGGTGAAGGGAGGTATTGCATCTTGTCAGTGGAATATGAGTGGAAACCACCTCGTTGTGGTGTTTGTATGGTTTTGGCCATGATGAGACCCAATGTCCCAAACGTGTGTGCATTGACCTTAAACATCAAGCACAAAATAATGATGGGTTCCAAATGCCTCAAAGGAAGGCGTTCGCGATATTGAGGTAGGTAAAGGGCCAAATTTAGCCCTTCTAAAAATAAGAAGCGGTGTATATGCAGTATCGAAGAAGTGGATGCTATAAAGAAGAAGATTCTTGAAGTGGCTAGTATAAGTGGGATGAATATTGCTACATCAAATCCATTTGATGCTCTTAATATGGTTGATATTGATGAGGTGATATTCCTAGTGTTCTTGTTGGCTTGACCAAAGATGGTACTCTGCTAAGGGTGGAAATGGTAGCACTAGTACTACTCCTATTGTTGGAAAAATTGAGGAGCTTGAAAAGCTAATTATTGAGGGAAAAGTTACTATTGTGGATGATGATGGTAAACCTCTTAAAAGGTTGATTTGAAAGAAAAGGCGCATGATACGGCTAATAAGCCTAGTTCTTCTTCCTCTCCGTATTCTATGGTGGGTAACCCATTCTCTAAAGTGGGAGATGTAATTGTTTCTGACAGTGATGATGAGGAGGTGCTTGAGCCGGATAATCCTACGGCTAAATTTCTCGCATCAAATGGCGGCAGTCATGAGCTTGAAGATTATTATGATGATTATGCGGATCAGGTCTATGATTTACCAGGGAAATTGGATGCCTTTTCTGACATGTATGATATCAAGCTTCAAGGTCGTGGTAGTAAGCAATCTAGACGTTAGGTTATGCTTGGTTTTGTGTCAAATGTAATCTAGTGAGTAGTGGTTGTTTTACTGTTTTAAGGATAGGAAGTGTCATGTTATGTTAGTTTTACCGCCTATGTAACGGGCTGAGATATGGGACTTCACTCATATCCTTTGTACTTAAATGTTTTTTGGAGTATTATATTTACCGAGGAAACCCTTTACCCAAAAAACAACTAATATTCTATCATAATTATCCGAAGTGAATAAACGTTTGACAAAGAGTCAAACTACCCCTTTAAGGGTGTCAGCCAAACACCATCCTTTGGGGATTGCATTTTTGTCTTTTTGTTTATATATTTATCTCTGATAAATATACACTTCTGGGATACTTACCGTTAAAACGTTTTATCAAAATACTTTCATATTTTCATTTCCTCTTTACTTCCATTTCATTTAGTCGATCTTTCTTATTCCCGCTTGCATATCCCTTGTAGTGTGCACCATTTGACTCTTCAGCGTTTTCGTGAAGACTTGTTCTTTGCTCACGAATCCTTTCATTAGGTTACATAGTTCCTCGTTATTCTCGAATCATGAAATTGTGGTCAGATTATATTCGTTGTTGTTTCGTAATTAGTCTGTTTCACTACAACAAATAGTCTAATTTTACAATTTTTAGCTAAAAAATACACGCTTTTAAATGTTTAGAATATAAATGTACACGCTTCCCTAGTGTGTGAAAAAATGTTGTGTGAATAATTTCTCAACATCAAAAAGTGTGAAAAAAAAAATCTAAACTACACATATATAAAGGCGGAAAAATAATATAAATATATCCACACTTACAAGCATTTAGAAATCATAATAAATAAATCCACACCTACAAGTGTGTAAGCTTGTTACTACACATTCCCTCTTTATTTCTCTTTTACCCTTTTTTATGGATTAATTTTACACGCTTGAAAGTGTGTAAGTTTGTTACTACACATTGATAATTGTGTAAGTTTTTTACACGTATATAGCCATGGATAGAATTATGCTTTTATACGTTTGTAATTGTGTTCAGTTTTAACACATTATATAGTGTGCGAATGTGTAAATAAAAGTACACACCTCCGTAAGATGTGTAAAAATAACCATGGCAAATTAGAACATTTTTTTAGTGTTCACTCCACACTTCGTTTAATTTTGCTTCAATATTTATTATTATATTAAATTGGTTTATGAATAACTACGCCTTGCTTTAGTAAACTCTAGTAGAAAGGTTTAGTATACTAAATTACATTATTCGTCATCCTTGAAAAGAAGTATAACAATAAAAAAGTTGCAAACGTTAACTAATACTACGTATGTATTGTAGATATCTATATGATTTAATATAGATATTATATTAAAAGTTGCATACGTACCATGTCATATTAATGGAGATTGAAAACCTAACCAATTTTATAATATGAGCACTAGGTAGTCTAATTGTTTAAGATATTAATAAATATTCCAATAAGCTTAGTTTATGATTAATAATTTTTAATTTAGGATCAGTATATATTATTGAGCTTTGAATTTGGACATTCGCTATTTGGCTGTAAGTGTGTTTGACCTTATAGGACATTCGCTATTTTTAAAGTTACCTATTTATTCAAGCTCTAATGAAAAGCAAAAAAAAAAAAAAAACATTCAAGATACACATGAGCTCAAAAAAAATCCGAAGCAATAAGTAAGCCTATTTATGAAGGTGAAATGACCAACTGTTCGATGCCAATAAACTTACATAAGCAATGTAACATATTTATTTAACCATGCATTTGATGACTAATCCAATTAGCTAGGCAGATGAATTTCTTTTAGAAGATGCTATTTAATTATGTCTTCTCTAAATCGCCGTAGTAACAATGAAACATGACAAGAGTCACATGCCATCTTTAACACTTTACAAACAATTGTATATTAGTGTATATATATTCATGTTCATTCGGTACATGAGGAGTTTTATAGCTAAAAGGATTATTGTATATGAATGTATATATATTCAAGTTCATTCGGTATATGAAGAAAATTTATTGGTGAATATTGTATACTTGCAGGGTATTTGCACGTTGTGACAACGGGTATCTTGTAATCAAAACTTTTGGCGAGCAATTTTTTTTAATCACATGTTTTTTCGTGATAGTGATTTTATGCATGGCGAGAATTTTGAGAAATAATTTTATCACACACTATTTCATGTTAAAATGCCAAGCTGCGTGCTTCGCGATGCAATGACGATACCAAAACTTTAGTGAGTAGTATTGAGGTTGTGATAACTGACGGTGAAAGGTACTTGCTAATGAGTAGATGCTCTGTGATATTTTTCACAATATAATATAACGTGTAAACATAGAGAATCTTCGTGCTTTGTATGTTATACACATTTTCATACTTTATAGATCATATGAAAATCTTCGTACTTTAACGTGTACAATTTTTATAAATCAAATTTATTGCAAAATGGTTAGGATTTCACAAAACTTGTACTAAAATATATAGATGATAAATGTTTTTTTAAATCTGCAAATTTTATAAAAATTAAATGTTGATAACCAAACAAAAATTTGGCATTAACGTTACATTAATGAAGGTTCTAAATAAATATGTGTAAATCAATGATTATTTATTGTATTATACGTAGCATTTATCATTTGAACATGTTGCATATTATGTTGTATTACTTAAAATTAAAACATTTAATGGAGAAAAATGTCTTCTTTCTTTATAAGATAGTTAGATATTTGAATCAGTCACACATATCAACAAATATCCTATAGCTGGTATTAGATTAATTGTAAAAACTTTCTTTAACATCTCTTAATTAATTATGTTTCTAAAATAAAACTCATGGCATGGTTTTCATAAATATATGATTTCAACACGCTGCGTAAGTTTTAATAAGATATGTATTTATTAAATCAAGTGAGCTCATATTTTAAAATATTTTTAAATAAGGTTCCTAGGCTAGATAAGTTAGAAGCTCAAGATCTAGTTCTATCTGTAGTTATCTATTTGCCATGCATAATGGAACTCAAGCTCTGGATATGATTTACCTTCTTTTTTGCTTATCTTTTTCAAGTGTTTAATGGAAACATATGATCGCATGCTCGACATTTGTAAAAGTGGGGGAAGTTTTCCTTACAAAATACCACCGAATCTACCAACGATTTGGTGATTTGGGTAAGTCAAAAACTTGAGTTCACGGATTTCGTTGGTACAGTTGTTGTAAATGGTAGATAACTACTCAATTTTTGGTAAAACATCGTTGACAGTGGGAGTTTTTCTAGTAGTGTCTTCTAATATTTAGGGCACGTTTGGTTCCATCTGTGTTAAGGCATTACCAGCACAACTAACAAACCCTCATATTAGTCAAATGGCATTCATAATGGGTCATCTTGCGTCCCTATTTCAACCAGAATTTAGTGCTTATTTTATCGTGTCCTATATTCCAATTTTGTATTAAGAATATAATGCCTCTATGTACTAACGCATATTTAAGCTATGAGGCGATGGTTTTATTTAATAAATAACCATTTCAAACCTATCATGTCGATGGAGATTGAAAAAGATAATCAATTAACTATTTCAATAAGCTTTGTTTAAGATAATCAATTAACTATTTCAATAAGCTTTGTTCTATGATTTATATTTTTTAATTTACGTTCAATATTATAAAGCTTTGAATTTAGAAATTCGCTATTTGGCTGTAAGTGTGTTGGACATTCGCTATTTGGCTGTAAGAAATATGCTAAACGTAGGCTCTACAATAATATCCCTTTTCGTAAGCTATCAATAAATTAAAGAACAAAATTAAGTGCAGATAAATCATGAATACGGCAAACATGTACTACACCCGATGCATGGCAAAATAATATAAAGAGCTATGATCGACTTTGTTAGGAATCAGAAATTCCAGGTATTACAAAGTCGGTCACCTCAAGTATATGTAATCGTTAGAAAGCTCGTAGTCGTAGTTATTTTAAGTTAAGTAGTATTTAGTTTAGTAACACCGTGGAGGACGGACGGGTCTTTACTCACTGTATGCCTGATCCACAGCCCGTTGTGTGGCGTTATATTGTAAGACTATAAATACTCTCTACCTCCCAAGGTAGAGAGTTGGAGCTCATAATAAAATTTTCCTTTCTCTCACTATAGTTCCCAACTCTCTTCCACTCTCTCACTAGAACTTTCTCTCTAACATACTTAAACGCATACTTTGATCATGGTTTAGAGTGTTTGTGAAATCCAATATCTTACAATTGGTATCAAGAGCCATGGTTTGATCACTCATCTTTCATGCTCTTTGTTTTGGTGGATTTCATAAGGTTTTTGGTGTATTAAGGGTTTAGGAGAGGTTGATTCATTTGAACAAATTCTAGTGTTATAGTTTGAATTTTGCTTGTACTCTTGTGTTTAGGATCATCATATGTGTTTATGTTTTGAATTGGAAGGCTTAAATCATTGTGGTTTGGTTGTTTTGGATTGATAAAGTGGTTATTTTTGAAAGAAGGACTGCGAGTTGAGTCTCGGACTTGCTTTTCTTCAAAGCGAGTTGTTAGTTATTTTATGCGAGTTGGTACATGCAACTTAGTTGTTTAGCGAGTTGATCTTTATGCGACTTGGTTCTAAGCGAGTTGTTTCTTTAAGCGACTTGAGATCTAAGCGACTTGCTACTTAGCAAGTTGTAACGTTAGCGAGTTAACTTAAGCGACTTAGTGCTCAGCGAGTTGATTGTATTGCGAGTTGAGACTAAAGCGAGTTGGCTATTTAGCGACTTGATTACTTAAGCGAGTTGAGTGTGTTGCGAGTTGATGCTAATGCGACTTGGCTATTGAGCGAGTTGACTGCTTATGCGAGTTGTGTGTTTAGCGACTTGTTCATTTAGACCTTTTTCTTCTTCGTGTTACATTTTACGGTTGTTCTTTTGGTTTAGTAAAATCCCGTGAAAGAATCAATTTCCCGGTTTAATCAAAGAGTAGTAAAATCCCGTAGAGCTTGAAACATGTCTACAAACGTTCGACTATCATCTCCACTGTTGCCGAGGATGTTCAAGCAATGGTTCGAGATACTCGTCCACCCATGCTTGATGAATCGACTACGACTCTTGGGCTCAACGAATTAGATTGTCTTGTCTTGGAAAGGAAATGGAGTCAACATTTTCAAATCCATTGATGAAGGACCGTATCGGGTTGAGACGACTAGAGATGTACCAATCTGCTGAAGATGGAACTCTCATTTTGGAATGGACGGACCAAAAATGTATGATGAAATGGATGATAAGGAGAAAAAGAGATTCGATCTTGATATCGGGGCTTAACATTGTTCTTCAAGGTCTTCCTAAAGACATCTACAAGTGATCAATCACAACACCGATGCAAAGGCGGTATGGGATAATGTCAAGATGCTTCTCTCGAGTTCGAATTAACTATGGAAGACAGAGAATCACAACTCTATGACGAATTTGAACACTTCAAGATGAAACCGGATGAGAGTGTCTATGAGTACTATGTGAGATTTCATAAGTCGGTGAATGATATGAGGAACATCGAATGACTATGCCTAACATTCAAATTTGAACTCTAAATTTGTGAACAACATGAATCCCGAATGGCACAAGTTTGTTACTACGTGAAGCTCACTAAAGGATTGAAGAATACAATTATGAGCAACTCTATGCCTTCCTTCTTGAGAATGAGAGACATGCCATGTTTGAAAAGATGATTCTTAATCGTTCAAAACCAACCAGGAGAGTCTAGCTCATCTAATGACTCAACCGCCTTCTACTCAAACATCGGAATCACAACCAAAGCCTCACAAGTCATACCCACGGGTAATGGTAATCACAAACTCATTCCCGATCCTATGTTCAAACAAGTCGATCTTTGATGCACACGTGGTAACATCATTAATCAACTAGCTCTTCCGATTAGTCAAAACATGAATTCTCTCCCACAAACCAACAACAACCTCGAGCGACATCTAACCCACAATCAAGCTCTTGTTAAAGATGGGAGGATCGTGGTGCAACCAGTTCGGGAAAGGCAGTATGATCGGGGAAGAGGTGGAGCTGGTAGAGGTTATGTTGGTAATCGAATCGAGGAAGGAATGGTAATCAAGGTCAAGCTAAGCCGATCAAATGTTATAACGTAGGGGTGAGGACACATTGCAAGGAACTGCACATCTCCAAAACGTCCACGAGAATGTTGATTACTTCAGAGATAAGATCTTGCTTGTACAAGCTCGGGATAATGGTCTTCTTGTGGATGAAAAGGAACTGTTGTTTCTTCTTGAGGGCAATGCCAAGACCTATGATGCGAGATGTGGATGAGCGACCTATTCGGAGATAGGTCACAATCATCGAATTCCTTTCAAGTCGCCGATTGTGATGCATACGACTCGATGTGAATGATGGACCCATCGCACACACAATTTTATGGCTAGCATTTCTCCAATGGTTTCTCCCAGGTCTCATCTTCACCACAAGCTGGCCCATCCAAAGACAAACTCATCTCGAGGTATTAAAACTATACGATGATCTTGATGTGCAAAAGATGCATGACAAAGTACAAGTAATCAAACTATTGTATCAAATATTGAAAATATGGGTAATATCAATGTTGTCCCATATGATCAATATGTGGAACAAAGTGAAAGTGAAGTTGTACCAAGTGATGCATCTTCTGCGATCAACAATGACTATATCTTTGATGAATACACCGCATGTGCCCCGATGACTCGTAATTTCGAACTAAATGCCTATAAAGAACGTGTTGCTATTTATGAACAACGTGCAAAATTTGAGTTGACCACTCGTGAGCGGGAAATAGATGACCAAGTCGTACAATCATTAAAAAAGTAATTTTCGAGAAGAAGTATTAAAACAAGAGTTAAATTTCTTGCAAGAAAAGCTTTCTAAAGCGCTAAGCAAAACAAGAACTTCAAGAAAATGTGAAAATGCTTAAGCAAGAATTTAATCAAAGGAATAAAAACTCTTGAAAGATTTTTCTAATCAAAACTTTGAAAAACAAACTTGAAAACAAGTTGTACATACAAGGAACACCATTCGATTTTCACATGATCACTAAGCATAGAGTCTTAGCGATAAGCATATCATTCCCTTATTGAGGAACCAAATCCGAGAGGTTATTAAAAGGCTATAAATGCTCATAAGGTTCTTTATGATGGCAATGAAATCCTTAAACCTAGACAGAAACCTAGTTGCGTTGAGTGCCTTTGAGAAAGATAAGAAATCGAGATGAAGTCACTAGGAAAAGATGAACAAGAAATTAGATGATCCTAAATGTAAAGAGAAAAAAAAAGATCACACCCATGATTACAAGAAGGAAAACTGGATTTCCTTGAACAAGTTTAAGCCTCGGACATTGTTGACTCCCGAACAAGTTTTTGGAAAATAGATTTAGATAAGCGAAAGTGAAAATATTGTTGAAACAAACCCTCCCCTTTGGAAAATGCCTAGAGCGATGTGTATCCTCTAATACACCAATGCATCTTGTTCCTAGAACAATTGCCACTAAAAGCAAGACCTTAATTAGCCAATATGTTATCTTTCAACTATTTGTTGATTTTGAGAAAACTTGCAAGAAAAGGATCACACCCATTGGTATAATCAAGGAGAAAGGGTTTGAGCAAATGAAAGAATGCTATTTAAGCGGGGTCATGCCTTTCTTTAAACTTCTAAAAGATCACTTTGAGAGTCTTAAAAGGGATAGATCTTGATATTAAGGAATGGAAAAGGAATTTGATGCAATGATAGTTGAGGTTAGTGACTATGAGCGAGAACTAAAATATAATGAGATTGAGAGGAAGAACTTGCATACACTAAATGAGAACTGATTTACGAATGTATTGCTCAAGATGTGTTCTACTGCTGCTACTAACTGTTCTATTACTGCTTCTCGATTCCATGAACTATCTGTTGCTTTGAAAGTCTCTCATGATCGTGTCATTGAGCTTGAAAAACTAATTACGAACTAAATGAGAAAATTGAACCGGATGATCACGACAATTTGGTTAAACATCTTTCTAAACTAGAAGTTGAGCATTTTAATTTACAACTAAAATATCAACATCTTAAAGAAAATGTCAAAACTTCAAATATCAAGGCATCCTCGGATGCTCCGAGTTTGATGCGGTTTTCAAATTAACAAACGTGATGAGCAGATTCAAGCTCAATGCAACACGATCGAAAAATTGAAAGCCCAAATCTCTCAATTAAAGGGTCAAACGAACAATGTGACCGGTCCCCAAATGCCTCCTCCTTTAGATTCTCGTAATTCTTAAAACTTTCATCTTCAAATCTTAGTAAATGCTTTACAAAAGGAAAATGAGGCTTTTCTTGAAGAAAATGAAAAGGTTAAACGTCATTTCAATGAATTATTTGAATCTATAAAGGTCACTCGTAACAAAAATAACGAAGCGGTAGCCTCGTTACAAAAGAAATTGAGAATCTAAAGAGTCGTAAAAGGAAGATGCCAATGACCAATGGGGAGAATGGTGTATCAAAGGTACATGTCTATAATAAATATGCTTTGTCGTGAAATATGTTCCTCCTCATCTTAGGAATAACAAACTTTCTATTCAAACATATTTCTCACCTTAAGGACAACCTAGAATGTCTCCGTGAGATTGTAGAAGAGGATAAGTTAGAGAAACCAGATGATAATGCAATTGGCCATGTATGCTTATATGCCAAACGATCTCAAGAACTTCTAGAATGCCTAATTACAATATGCCCTAAAACCTTAGGTGAGCAAGTCAATCCCTTGATACCGTGTTCTATGCCTAGTGCCAAGCATGCAAGTCACTCAATGCCAAATGTTATGAATGTGAACCCCAATGTGCCCTCAAGTAGTTCAGATTTCAAATCTGTTAGTGCTAAGAATGTGAACTCGAGTGTGCACTCTAGGTGTTCTAATCCCAGCTATTCAAGTGTTAAAAAGTTAATCTTAGTGTACTTGCATGTAGCTCGGATCGGCACATCTAAGCAGTTGAAGCAAATAGTAGCCAAACCAACTAATGTTCCCATTCCTCTACAGAGTAATCGGTGACATTAAAGCAAGCGGTCAAAGTCTCAAGACAATACAAGGAATGACACGACCTGCAAGCTAAGAATGTGCATTGGAAGAAAGTAGAAGACCTACCTAGGAACTTTAAGTTTGAGCGAATAAAGCGAATCGTGTTGATTCTAGTATTAGCCATAGGCGTCTTGTAATTAATTGATTGATACTATTTGCAAACCTTGTATTAATGTCTGCTTGAATTGTTTCTAATCATGAATGTGGTGTTAATGTTTTGCCTAATGATGTTAATTGTCCAATTAATATTGTTAATGCTAAAAATCATGCTAAGAAGGCTAAAGGCAAAAGCGAAAGAAAGTTAGAAAAGCAGTAGAAACCCACGGGAAGAACATTTAGTAAGATAGGCTATTATTGGATACATGTTGGTCGTAAGACTAATTAGACAATGCCCACTAGAAAATGGATGCCTCTTGGTAGATCTATTCCTTAAAGTGAGCACTGCTGTGAGCAGGGGCTATCTGAACACTAGTCTTGCATCTATTCACAATGATTCCATTACCTATTTTCGATATGAATGCTTCTATTTCGATGTGGGTGTTCCAACCGGTGTTACTAACCAAATGGAACCCATTCTTGCATAGGGATCCCAATTATCCGATTATCCATTCTTATGCATGTTCAGCTGCGGATCGTTCAAATCGTTACGTGGTACACGGACTCAGTTGTTCCAAGCATATGATTGGCGACCGGTCACGCTCATGAACTTCGTGAGCAAATTCATCGAGACGATTAGATTCGGAAATGATCATTTCGGTGCAATTATGGGTTATGGTGATTATGTTGTGGGTGATAGTGTCATCTCTAGAGTATACTATGTGGAAGGTCTTGGTCATAATCATTTCTCTGTTGGTCAATTCGTGATTACGATCTAGAAGTAGCCTTGAAAAAACATACTTGTTTTGTTAGAGAACTTGATGGTAAGGAATTGTTACGAGGAACTCGTGGTTCAAATCTTTACACCATCTCTATCGAAGAGATGATGAAGTCTTCTCAATTTGCTTCTTTGTCAAAGGCTTCAAAACAAAGTCATGGTTATGGCATCGTCGTCTCAATCACACGAACTTTGGCACCATCAATGATCTCACCGAAAGGACTTAGTTGTAGGGTTACCTAGACTCAAGTACGAAAAGGATCATCTTTGTTCGGCATGTCAATTGGGAAAAAGCAAGAAGTATGCCCATAAACCCAAACCTACTAACTCATCACGAAGTTCTTCATATGATTCATATGGATTTATGTGGACCAATGAGGGTGAGAACATCTTTGGGAAGAAATATGTGTTAGTTGTGGTTGATGATTACTCTAGATTCACAGGTCAAGTTCTTAAGGACAAAGGATGAAACTCGATATCATCATCAAACTCATCAAACAGTTGCAGGTTCGACTTAACAAAAGCGCTGAATTATCGAGCAGGACAATGGAACCGAGTTTGTCAACAAACAACTTAGTGAATTTTATGAAAGCGTTGGAATCGACCATCAAAGAAGTGTTCCACGAACTCCTCAACGAGCGGTGTAGTTGAAAGACGAAATCGAACTCTTGTAGAAGCCGCTAGAACAATCTTGATTTACTCAAAGTTTCCAATGTTTCTCCGGTGAAGCTATTGCCCTTGCATACTACACAAAATCGTTCCACGATTCACCTTTGTTCATGGAAAAACTCCATATGAACTTGTCCACATGAGAAAACCTAATCTCTCTTTCCTTCGTGTGTTTGATGCATTGTGTTATCCAACTAATGAGGTCAAGACTTAGGCAAACTTGGAGCTAAAGCAGACATTGGAGTTTTGTAGGGTATGCACCAAACAAAAGGGATACCGAATCTACAACAAAAGAACCGAAATATCATGGAAACAATTCACGTTACGTTTGATGAGTGACGGTCATATGGCTCTGGACAATTCGATTCGGGACCCGCTCAAAAGCAGTCCCGTTGGTTCATCCCTTGTTCCAAACTCTTCTCAAGAAACACCATATGTACCTCCATCGAAGATGATTTAAAGAAATTGTTTGATCCTATGTTTGATGAACTTTATGAGCCAAGTACTAATGAGGTGTCAATTTCTACAACAGAGCTGCTCATATTCACGAGAATGAAGTCAATCCTCGGTCTCAATATCTCTAAGTCAAAGCGCTTCTGCTGATCCTTGATCTCATCAACAAATTATCATTCTTCAAATGTACATCATGGAACTGCTTACGCATCAATGATGAAGTTAATCCTTTGCTACTCACGAAGATGCTCCATTTGAAAACATATTTGCTCTGAATCATCATCGAACCATCTTCTTGGAGACATCAACTCTGCTACCTCGGTCCCTCAACAACCGCCACATGAACACCTTAGAAAATGGACTCACGATCATCCACTAGACAACATCATTGGAAATCCCTCTGCACTGTATCAACACGAAACAACTTGCAACAGATGCCTTATGGTGCTTCTTCAACTCCGTACTATCTAAGATCGAACCAAAAGATGTTAAAACCGCCATGAATGAAGATAGTGGTTCAATGCCATGCAAGATGAAATTCATGAGTTTGATCGACTTGATGTATGGGAGTTACTACCGCTCAGGCGTGCTATGATTATTGCTCTTAAATGGATCTTCAAAGTGAAACTTGATGAGCATGGTGATGTGTTGAAGAACAAGGCTCGATTAGTTGCTAAAGGATACCGTCAAGAGGAGGTATTGACTTTGAAGAATCTTTGCTCTAGTTGCTCGAATCGAGGCAATCGAATCTTTTGGCTAATCTTGCTAGTAAGAACATGGTAGTCTATCGGATGGATGTGAAGGCGGCATTTACGAACGGAGATCTTAAAGAAGTCGTCTCGTCGGCCAACTGAAGGATTTGTAAATCAAGAGCATCCTACTCACGTTTATCGTTTGAAAAAGGCTCTTTCGGTTTAAAGCAAGCTCCAAGGGCATGGTATGATACCTTGTCAAAGTTTCTTCTATCTACGGATTTAGCAAAGGAGCGATTGATCCAACATTGTTCACCGAAGTCGAGCAAACATTTAATTCATGTTCAAATTTATGTTGATGATATCATCTTTGCCTCGACCGACCCCAATGAGTGTGACCGTTTTCAAATGAAATGAGTTCAAAATTTCAAATGTCAATGATGGGACAAATGTCATTTTCTTGGGATTACAAATTTCACAAAGTCCGGAGGCATTTTCATAAATCAATCTAAATATGCAACCGAGATCTTAAAGAAATTTGGATTTGATTCAAGTGACCTGATTGACACTCCATGATTGATCGAACCAAACTAGATGGCGACCACTCGGGGATCATGATTGACCAAACTAAATATCGTAGTATGATTGGATCCACGATGTACCTCAATGCTAGTAGACCGGACATCATGTTCGCTTGTTTGCATGTGCTAGATACCGAGCTAAGCCTACTAAAAAGCACCTTGAAGCGATTAAGCGGGTCTTCGGTATCTCAGTAACCATCAACATGGGTCTTTGGTACCGAAGGACACCGGTATGTCACTAACCACCTATCACGATCTTGATCATGCGGGTGTCAAGATACTCGTCGAAGTACATCTGGAGGTGCTCGGTTTTGGGTGATAAGCTTGTGAGTGGTCTTCAAAGAAGCAAATGAGTACTTCTATTTCCTCTACAGAGGTGAATACATAGCCATGTCATCTTGTTGTGCTCAAATCTTATGGATGAGATCTCAATTATCGACTATGGCTTTGAATTCAACAAAATCCTCTGTCTTGTAACAATAAAGTGCTATTGCTCTCATGCAACAACGTTCAACACTCAAGAGCAAAGCATATCGACATTCGACATCATTTCATCGAGAACAAGTGGAAAAGGTGTGGTGGAACTCTATTTTGTGAGGTCTCGAATATCGGTTAGCGAGACATCTTCACCAAAGCTCTTCCAAGAGAACGTTTGAGTTCATACTTCCACGACTAGGCTTGAAAAGCCTTCAACGACCGAACACTCAAACGTCTTCGGAGGAAGGCGAGGAGTAAAGGTCTATCTTCATCTATCTCTTGTATATATCTATTCGAAAAACAAGATACAAAATTATAAAACCCTTAAAAATCAAGCAGAAAAATATAAAACCTTCAAAATCCATAAAAATCGAAAAATTCGAAAATCTTCAAAAATATTGTCAATTTGTTATGTTTTTCTCGGTTCGATAATATCTACGGTCTTTGTCTGTCATTCAAAGAATGACACGGACTTTAGATGTTGTTGAATTCTTAAAAAAAATAAAATAAAAAAAAAAAAAAAAAAAAATGGGAGAAAGAGAAACAATGGTTTATTGTCAAGTTATCATGTTCAAGGACCTATGAAGTAATTTTTTCGTTATGTCCTATGTTATCATTTGAGTAGTGGTTTGTTTTCTTGTTTAGAAAATAGGTAGTATATCTTGTTATGTAAGCTTTATGCCTATGTAACGAAATTTGAGATATGGATTTCACTCATATCAATTGTACTTAAACGTTTTTGGTTAATATATTTACCAGGGTGCAGGATTACTCCCCTTTACCCAAAAAAATGTTTAACTATAATTACAAAACAATAACAATAAAATATCAAAAGTGATACTGTACATGAAATATAATATATCTTAACAAGTAAACAAAAAAACTTATCAAATAAACAATATTTTCACAAGTGATAATACAAATATCACTAGTGATAATACATATATACAGTTCAACTTCAAATATCACTGGTGATACTACATGTATGATACTTTTCACTCACACATTTCATCAAACACTTGGAATGCATCCATGTATACAAAGTGTTTTACTCAGAAACTCAACTAAATGTAAACACTAAAAAACACATCCAAAAGCATGTCACAATCACAATAAAAATTACACCAAAACAAATTCATTTTTCTGTATATACTAATAAACAACTAAAATCAACAAAAAAGCAAAAAAAAAAAATCTTTATAAACATTATCAAAAACAGAAATATAAGAATAAAATCCCAACAAATAGTTAATAATTAACAAAATAATGAATTGGAAGCGTCGTACCATGTTTTTCTTCCTCGAATCTGGTTCTGATTGCCTCGATTTGTTCATTTTTATGTGTTTTCTTTGATTTTGACGGTTAAAAGTGGATGATTTGTTATGTTTTTGTTTTATTTTGAAGTTTTCATTTAGAGAGAGAAAGTGATTGTGAATTATAATTCTGGAAAGTGATCAGTTTAGGAGTGGGGTTGGGTGGAGTAAGTTTGCAGAAGTTACATAAATGGTCCTTCCATGTTTTTTATTCTTAAAAACTGTTTTCTTGATCAGACGGTCCACAATTGTCCATTGGTATGCAGCAATTTAAAAGTATGTAAAATAAAGTGCCTCTACTAATGTATATATAATCATGTTCATTCGGTACATGAAGAAAATTTATTGGTGAATACTATACATATTTGAATCAGTATCAACAAAATATTCTATAGCTTGTATTAGATTATTGTAAAAACTGTTTAACATCTCTTAATTAACTATGTTTCCAAAATAAAACTCATCTTTTCATAAATACATGATTTCGACACATATAATTAAGGTATGTAAGTTTTAATATGATATGTATCAAATCAAGTAAGTTCATATTTAAAAATATATTTACATATAAGGTAAACTAAAACAAAACTCATTAAGTTGTTAGCAAATTCAAATAGAATCGTTCCTAGGCTAGATACGTTAGAAAACTCAAGATCTAGTTTTATTTTAGTTATCCATTTGCTATTCATAATGGAACCTGAAGCTCCGGATATGATTTACCTTCTTTTTGGGAAATCTTTTTCAAGTTATCATGTTCATGTTGAACATTAGCTAGCTAGGGGATCCTAGTCCTTAATGAAAACATATGATCGCATGTTCGACGTTTGTAAAAGTAAGGGAAATTTTCCCTACAAAATACTTGAGTTCGACGTTTGTAAAAGTAAGGGAAATGTTCGAATCTGTTGGTGTATAGCTCGACAACGGTGTAGATAATCAACTTGATAAAATGCAACTGGTTCAGTGAAGCAGACAATGGTCGTGATAATGCAGATACCACCGGTGGTTACCGGATATCACTTGGAATCGTGTGATCACTTTCCAAAGTAAACTATTCGACCCTTATGCCTGGGTATCACGAATATCTACTTGGGATAAGACCAAATGTAGTTAGAGAATTAGGCACAATTCTTTAACCCTTGCGCTTATAAGTGTTTTGTGTTTTCTGTCTATCTACATGCATAATCAGATATCCTATATAGGAGGTTACTCTTGAGCTATTCCAATGGAATTATGAGTATTAATCGGCCAATTAATAGCCTCATAATTATCCCCATTATAGCCGTTAGTGGTTACATGACCAATTAAACGTGGTCATAATGATGCGATTGTAATGTCATTTATCGATGCTTCAATCGGTACTTTCATAGTGCTTTCGGTGGATACACCGATTCGATGGAAACACCATCGCTTGATGTAAACACTACTTGATGAAACACCACTTGGTGGAAACACCACTTTAGGTGGAAACATCGATCCTATTTGCTTCGCTGGAAACAACGATAAACAGATGTTAACCACAACGATACTTTCACCAAGCACTACCAATACATACCATTATTAGAGTCGAGGTGTTCATGGACCTTATGGGTGTACACTCCGTACCTCTAACCCATTACAAAGTGTGAACCATCCACAAGTGCACTAAATTTTCCAACAATCCTCCCAAATTTAGTTCACTCCCTGCATGTAAAAATAAACATCAAGCAAAACATGTGCATAAGCGAAAATGTCACGAGGATTGAATTTCCATCTTAGTAATTACACGTTCAAATATTCGAGAATCGGGGTGTTCTAATAATTGAACCCTTCAACCCATTTGAATACCAAGATAACTACACACAAGTTTTCAAACACTTAAAAGCTCCGACACTATACAAGCCATGTGTCCATATCCAAATTCATAAATGTTGTAAAAGCTAAAAGTCCAAAGCTTCAAGCGGCAAAACTTCAACATTAACATAGGTGGTTCCTCTTTATTCATGCTCACATGCACTTTTTCAAAGATAAGTTAACCATTAAGTAAAGACTTCATCCTCCTTTCAATGAGGTTCCGAGCACAACCTTGGGATGTAAAATAAACATGTGCTCCAGATCCACCAGATGTTCGACTTTCCACATTGAACTCGGCTCCTAAGTTTCCTCGGGAGGAGTTGGGTGTCCTAGCATTCGATGACTAAGTTGGACTTAAACCCATCCCTTTAGCGACTTTATAACCAAGTCTCTAGCCATCCCTTCGTCAAGTGATCGGTAAGTTACGTTGAGATCTAACAAACTCTATAGATACCACCCATTCATGATAAGCTCATGAATCATGCTATGCACGACACCTAAGTGTCTAGACTTACCATTGTACATCGGCTATAAGCCCCAGCCAATGTAGTGCACTATCACACGGATAGAAATGGGTGCTATAGGTTTAGGCCACAATGGAATCTCAAGAAGCAAGTTTTCAACCATTCGACTTCTTTACCAGAATGCTAAAGCCACAAATTCGATTCCATTGTTGAGCCGGTGATGCAAGTTTGCTTCTTGGATGCCCAAGAAATTGCACCTCCACCAAGTAGGAATACCCGACCCACTGGTAGGCGAATTGTCTTGATATTCTTGATCCAACTTGCATCGGTGTAACCTTCCAACATCGATGGGTAACCAGTATATGAGAGACTATAATCCATAGTTCTCTTCAAATACTTGATACCCTTTGAGCGCTTGCGATGATGAGCACTAGGATTACTAGTATACCGCTCAATTTTCCCTTTGCAAAACCAATATCGGGCCTTGTACAAGTCATGGCGTACATCAGTGACCAATTACCCTAGAGTACTCAAGTTGAGATCTGACCTTGCCATGATTAGGCATTAGCTTCTCACAAGTATCCATAGGTGTACTCACCGGAGTACAATCAAAGTAATTGAATTTCCTCGACCCTTCTCAATATAATGAGGCCGAGAGATATAAATTCTTTACTTTCATGTTTAATCCTAATACCAAGGATAACATCGCCTCCCCATGTCCTTCATGGAGAACCTTGATGACAAAATTCCTTTGTCGTCAACTGATTTTGGTCGGTGCCAAAGATCAACATGTCATCAACATATAGACAAATGATGACTCTTTACAGATTCATCAAATTTGCTATATACACATTTGTCGACTTGGTTAAGAACATAACCACTAGACAAAACCACTTGACAAATTTTGATGCCATTGCTTGGGTGCTGCTTAAGTCCATAAAGAGACTTAATCGGTTTACACACCTTGTTTTCATTACCGAGCAAGATGAAGCCACGAGGTTGGTTCATATAAACCTCCTCTTCCAATTCACCATTTAAGAAAGTCGCTTCACATCCATCGATGAATGACCAGATTGTGAATAGATGCCATAGCAATCGGCGATCTTATGGTAATGATCTGAGCCACGGGGCATAAGTATCAAAATAGTCTATTCGACTTTTGTTTAAAGCCACGAATGACTAGTCTAGCCTTGAACTTTTCAATAGTTCCATCTACCTTCATTTTCCTTTTGAAAATCCATTTGCAACCCGAGGTTTGCAACACGGTGGTAGATCAACCAACACCCAGTGTTGTTGCCCATGATGGAATCCATCTCATCATTGATTGCTTCTTTCCGAAAGCAATGTCACGGGACTTCATTGCTTCTTCAAATGTTTTGGGGTCATCCTCAACAATGAAGCAATAAGAGTATTGATGCGAGACCTCATCCTAGTACCTTCAACTAAGTATAGTTGAAACTCGAGTCCAAATGACTTTGGAGTCCTCGACCCTTTTGCTTTTTCGAGCACGGGTTCGAGTTGTTGAACCACAACCTCATCGAGGACCACCGATGGTTCATCATCAGTACCTCGATACACGGTGTCATGAGTTCCATTAATCCTCGACTTGGTCTAGGAACCGATGAGAATCTATTCTCATCAAAGTCGCATCCCTTGATTCAATAATGGAGTTAATTGAAACATATTCATTAGGTTCAATAACATAGAACCTAAAAGCCTTGGAATGCTCGGCATATCCAACAAAGATGCAATCAATGCCTCTTTCACCCAAAGTCTTTTGCTTTGGATCGGGTAGTCTTAAATGACCCTACAACCCCGGACCACGAGATAGTTCAGGTTGGGTTTCCTTTAGTCCGAGTTCATAAGGGGTAACCTTGTTCCTTTTGTTGGGAACTCTATTTAATAAATAACAAGTCGTTAACATAGCTTCACCCTGAACCTTGACTCGATCTGAATAGGACAACATGGAATTAACCATCTCCTTGACACCTGTTTTTTCCTTTCGAAATGCCATTTCTTTGAGGAGTATAAAGGCGATCGTTTCATGGATTATTCCAACAGATGAAAGTCTGAGTATCCATGTACTCACCTCCCTATCGATCCTTAATCTTTTGATCAAAGACCCAGTTGTAATTCAACTTGCTTTTAAACACTTTGAATTTATCTAATGCTTCATCCTTGGTATGTAATAAATAGACATAACAAAATCTAGAAGCATCATCAATAAATGTCACAAAGTACTTCTATTTCCCAAAGAAGGAGTGGCATGAAAATCACACGATCACGTGTACAAGCTCTAAGAGCTTAGTCTCACGACTAACACCACGAAAGGGTTTCTTGGTAATCTTGGTCAACATGCAAGTTTTACACTTTTAGGTGTCCATGTCAAAGGTGGGATCAACCCATCCTTAGACATATCTTGCAACCTTTATAATGTACATGACCAAGTCTTGCATGCCGAGGATAGAATTAGTCGATCGAGTAGACACAAAGTGAAATAACATTGTCGGTAGTAGCAGGACATAATATCGATGGAAACATTAAGCACGAACATTTGATTACATAAATAACCAAAACCAATAAAAACACCATGCTTAGAAAGCACAAATTTATCGACTCAATAACTTGTTTATAACCATAATTATTCAAAATGCTACTTGAAACCAAGTTCTTCCGATATCGTGAACATGAATAACATCAAACAAAGTTACAATCTTTCTGAACTAAACATAAGATCTACACAACCACGACCATGCACCAAGGTCGTTGACTCATTTCCCATGTGAAGAATAGAACCATCATTCGGTGACTCATTAGTCTTGAACCAACTTCTATCTTTACACATGAGCTGTTGCTCGAGTCAACCCACCACGCAACATCATCATCCCGCACATAAAAGATTCGAGATACATATGTAACATAATAAATCGAAAAGACTTATTAAACATATTCGACCTTTCGATGAGTTGGTGAACCACCACCCACGAACTTTTAGTGCACGATCCATTGGCTTTACCACCAACATTAACACCCTTGCGGTCCCTTTTAATGTGACCAGGTCTTGCCACATTTCCAACAAGTAGGTGTTGCCTTCTTGTTAGGATCCGCCTTGTGTTATCATGATGTTTGCGCTTGCCTTTATTGTCATTGTACACGTGGAGTTGTTATGCTCCACCATATTGACAACAGATGGTCCATGAGATGCTACTCTTTGGCTTGTCATTATCCTGCTGACTGAGAGAATCCTCGATCGCGAGATGACCGCCTAACTCAACGAGTTAATTCCTCTTTCTTATGTTTCAAGATATGCTTGAAATCTTTCCAAGAAGGAGGAAGTTTGTCAATAACACAAGAGACCTAAATAGCCTCATCCATGTGCATATTGTGTTGTGTAAACCTTCCAAGTATTCCAAGAAGTTCATTGTATTGTTCCATAAGCGGTCTTGAATCGGTCATTTTGTAATTTGTGAAATTACTAACAAGGAACTTCTTACTTGATGCATCCTCGACCATATATTTGGCATCCAAGGAATCCATAGTTCTTTGGAAGATTCGAGTTTTGATAAATATCAAGCAGAGAATCGAGACATACCATTGAATAAGACCTCTGCATATGTAGTCATCATTCTCCCACTTGCTCCTCCTTACGATCCGCTCCACAGTAGCATCATCCCCATCATCGAATTGGAGTAGTCGGACATAGACCACACTCATGCTTGACAAACAAGAAGTGCATCTTCTTCTCGCCACCTCCTAAAGTCCACCCCTTCAAACTTGTCCGGCTTTGCAAAGTTTGAAGCCATATGTTCATAGCGGGTTGCCATTGATTATCACTAAATAGTTTACTTTGATTGTTGGTGTATAGCTCCCAATAATAGGGTGTAGATAATCAACTTCAATGAAATGCAAGCGGTTCAACAGAAAGACACATAATGGTCGGCGAATGAGATACCACCGGTGGTTACGGATATCACTTGGAATCGTGTGATCACTTTCCAAAGTAAACTATTCGACCCTTATGCCGGGTATCACGAATATCTACTTGGGATAAGACCAAATGTAGTTAGAGAATTAGGCACAATTCTTTAACCCTTGCGCTTATAAGTGTTTTGTGTTTTCCGTCATCTACATGCATAATCGGATATCCTATATATGGGAGGTTACTCTTGAGCTATTCCAATGGAATTATGAGTATTAATCGCCAATTAATAGCCTCATAATTATCCTCATTATAGCGTTAGTGGTTACATGACCAATTAAACGTGGTCATAATGATGCGATTATAATCGTCATTTATCGGTGCTTTCAATCAAGACTTTCATAGTGCTTTCGGTGGATACATCGATTCGTGGAAACACCATTGCTTGATTGTAAACACTACTTGATGAAACACCACTTGGGAAACACCACTTGGAAACATCGATCTATTTGAAATCTTGCTTGATGGAAACAACGATAAACAGTGTTAACCACAACAATACTTTCACCAAGCACTACCAATACATACCACTATTAGAGTCAGGGTGTTCATGGACCTTATGGGTGTACACTCCGTACCTCCTAACCCATTACAAAGTGTGAACCATCCCACAAGTGCACTAAATTTTCCAACAATCTACCAATGATTTGTTGATTATGGTAAGTCAAAAACTTGAGTTCACGGATTTCGTTGGTATAGTTGTTGTAAATGATCGATGACTACTCATTTTTTTGGTAAAACTTCGTTGACGGTGGAAGTTTTTCTAGTAGTGTCTTCTAATATTTAGGGCAGGGCACGTTTGGTTCCATCTGTGTTAAGGTATTATCAGCACAACTAACAAGACCTCATATTAGTAAATAATCATCCAAGGCATCTTGCATCACTTATTTCAATCTTGTGTCATATATTTCAATTTCGTATTGCGAATATAATGCCTCTATATACTAATGCGTTTAAGCTGCGAGGTGATGGTTATGTTTAATAAATACTAATACCATTTTCAAACCTAACATGTTGATGGAAATTGAATACCTAACATCATTTTTATTTTTATGGATACCAAAGAGCAAGCGGTATCGTCCTATATGGCAAGCGCCATTGGTCGTTTTCATACCTAATAACACGCCAAACCCAAACCGGCCTTTGTGCCATTGGCCAGCCAAAAGGGAATTTAGCCATTGGAATGGCTGGTGCCATTAGTGTTAGTTTGTTTTATTTTGTTTTGTGGTGGATGGGTATTTTTGTGGGGTATTTTGTGGGGCCCAATATGTGTTATTGGTTTTTTGTTGAGGAGGGTGTTTTAGTTATTGGTGTGTTATTGGGAGAAGAATGATGTGGCGTTGAGGTGGCAGACGAATAACACATTATTCGCGTTTACCATACCTTGTGCTCTAAGCTTAGTTTTATAATTTATATTTTTAAATTTAGGATCAACATTATTGAGCTTTGAATTTAGACATTCACTATTTGGCTGTAAGTGTGTAGGACCTTATAGGAATTTAAGAAAAGCTCCAAGAAAGATGTTAAATATAGGCTTATACAATACCTCTTTTCGTAAGCGATCAACAAAGAATATAATTAAGTAAGGATAAAACAGGATTACGGCAAACACGTACTACACACTATGCATGAAAAAATAGTATGAAGAACTATGATCGACTAACTTATGATTCAAGCTCTAATGAAAAGCGACAAAAAAAATTCAAGATACGCATGAGCTCAAAAAAAATCCGAAGCAATAAGTAAGCCTATCTATAAATTTGTGAAAATTACCAACTGTTTGATATGATGCCAATAAACTTATATAAGCAATTTAACATATTAATCCATGCATTTGATGACTAATACAATTAGTTTTTTTTTTTTTTTTTTTTTTTTTGAAAGGTGAATTTCTTATAAGTGATTCGTCGGTCGCGGTTCGACAACGGGAGGTCTAGACTACGTTGTTTAAACCGGGTCCGCTAGAGAGCTCCCTCAAGCGGAAATGCCTATTTCAAATACCCGATGGGGAGAACCCCTACTAATCCGCCTCAAGGCTCGACAATTAATAGGAGTAAACCTTGCGCTTTCGAAGATTCGAACCTGGAGTTACCAGGCCCAACCCCTTCATTAAAGGACTACCTTGAAGGAAAATCCCTCATTCAAACCCTTTGCAGGATTTGAACTCAAGACCTCCTTTCCCCAGGAGTCTCTAAGGACTCCAAGGTGGCCAACTGAGCTAATTTAAGTAGATGAATTTCTTTTTAAAGGATGCTATTTATTTCTTCTTAACAATGAAACACCGCATGCCATCTTTTCAGGAACATGCAAGAGATACTTCACGTAGCATATATATGTCTTCAAGATGCATAAATTTTATTGTCATTAGCCGCCACAAGCTCGTTATATGTGTCACCTAAGATATCAATTCGTTCACTACTTCACTAAACTAGTCAAGTTTTTAGTCGAACATCTTGTCAAGTATAATTACACACTCAGTTCGGACTCTTAACACATAATATATTGATGGAGTAAACTGTAATACTCCATCCAAGATCTATATCCTATTATCCATAAACACAAGAGTTCTGCAAGACTAGATGAGAGCACGGCTGATTTCAATTTATCTATTAGATGAAGGAATTTAGCAATGCTCACTACAACATCGACCGGTTACCCAATGACATTTGAGGACTTTCCCGGCGACATGTCATTTGAGAATCGTCATTGGGAAACCGCGTCGTGATTGTATCCCGATAATCTCCGCGACGATGTGGGTCCCACTCATTTTCGATCGAAGAAGTAGTGCCACGGTGACATATTATCCCCAGCTACATGTCGCTGGGGAATCATCGGATTAAGCTAAATGATTAACACGCCTAATTAACACTAACGATAATTTTTAATTATCCCCAGCGACACTATGGTTATGTGTTGACAAGTCACCGAGTGAGCATACTATCCCCGGCGACATGTCGCTAGGGAAACTGTGTTTTCTCGTTGACTTGTCAACGTTCAGTGTGGGTTATCCCCGGCGACGTGTCGCGGGGGAAAGGTCTGCATTTTTTTTAAATACAGCCTGCACAGCAGGCGATTTCCAAATTTTTTCAGGAAAAAATCTACCAAATAAACCTGTACCAAAATCTGTATAGACTCACCACAACTTGTACCAAAACACAAATACAATATAACGGATCAACGCAATACAAATAGATCACAACTTTTACATAATCAGGACTTAAAAGTCAATATGTGCATTGATAGATAGGGAAACAAGTGTTTAAATGTCGCCAAGATGAACCTAATAATATATAACACAACTACCTAAAGTACCAATGTAGCATACTAATAATATATAACACAACTACCTCTCATCGTCGTTATCCTCATCACCGCCACTCTCCTCGTCATTACCACACCCGCCACTCCCGCTAGCACCACCCGACTCAAACTCCTAAACATATCCGGCGTATCGTAGGTAAGCTTCTAAAGAGACTCATCATAAAGTCTACCATTCATGCATGCTCTTGAGCGACTTGTCGGGCGGGCATACTTGGCTGGATGTGGCCCGTGATGGCAATACCGACCCACACCGGAATATGCCCCAAGCTTACCCCTCTTGCCAACGCATTGATCGATCCTCCGTGTCTTGACCCGTAGCTTTAAGCCTTTTCATCTCCTCCTATGTAGTGACAAAAACACAAGATAGTAAATATATTAGTCGGGTTGCTACATTATTTCTCGATAATTCATTAAAGTGTGTTTTGAAACAAAACATATATATATCTGGCGGTCCTCATCGTTAGGGAATAGCCCACCAACAGTATGTGTTCGCCAAAAAGTGTCGATGAGTGAAGGGTACTCTTGAGTGTCTGAGGCCTGCCTCTGTACATACACACACATATAAGATGAATAATTTTAAAAACGACAAATCACAACACACCAAAGCGTATAATCCGATATATATGTATATATGCATGTAAAATAATTATAATGTTTATTACCATGTCATCTCGAAGGCGAGCCAGCGACCGAGATCCCTGTCAAGATATGACCTTGCTTCTTTTGTCAGTTTAGCCGATTTGTAGCTGCTCGAGCAAGGTTCTTGGGATCATTCCAAAACTTAATGTACTCATCCCAATCAGCCGCTGTAATCTCCTCGGGACGTGCCCGCCTGATCGCCTCCACATCGTAATTCCCGGTGGTGGGGTCTACCTTCCAATGCTTGGCCATAAAAGAAGCCTTGTTTGTATTTTAGGCTTTTGCAAGTGCGAGTTTATGCCTTCGTAGATCTCGGTCCGGTAGGAGGATTCCATGCGGCCCGAGGTCAAACAAGGTCTCGCAATCATATACAACAAAGCGAAAACGAGTTAGAGATAGAATTTATATATTTATTTAAATTTGTTTATTTATTTATATGATATAAATAAATAAGCGAATTTAGATAAATATACATAATTAAATAAATGAACACGATAATGAAATAAACATAAAAGGATAATTGACCCCAATATTTGAAATGATCGCCACCTTCTTCTCCTTCGGGACCTTCTCCCAAGAAGGGTAGTAAAACGGCACACTCCTAACGACCTCCCGATGTAGTTAGACCCGGTGAGCCGCATGGGGCCGGAGGGTTTAGGGTTTGTTTGTCACCCACATAAAAATTGATCGAGACGGACCTTTTTCTTCTGCGATTGCCTTTAGCGAAGGTTAGGTTCTTGTCGCGGTATTCACCGCCTGCCTCCCCGTCGCCCAAATTGGGCTTTAGTTTACCTTTGCTGCAAAATCAAGTTAGTGATAAAGTCATAAAAATTCAAGGCAAGCAAGTTCAATATATGTATCAAATTTATGCTTGTATTACAATAATCCGGATATTCTTAACTCGGTTAATGAAGCCTCCCCAAAGAACGCTGGGTGCGCTGTCCGGAGGGGACGATCCTCACCGCCACCGTCATCGCAGCTGGGACCGTGCAACATCTGCTGACGACATCTGTACAAGTACAATTAGCATAAGATATAGAAATTCATGAACAAAATATTATAAGCATGCACACATCCAAATACATACACATCCTAATAAATATACACATTTAAACAATCCACAACAATTTCAATCATTCATTCAAATATATAAGTGTATTTTGCAAGTTACAACTCAAGATCAATCTTCTTCTTCACTAGAATAAACTTTCTCAACACCATCATCATCAACATTGATGAGGGCTTCAACATCAGAATCTGCTAAATCATGAGGAAGGGCATCTTCATCAGCAATAATATCATCGTCTTCGTCAGGAACATCAATGATATCTGGCGGTGCGTCAACCACCGTTGATTGACCATCTATATGCAAGGTCGCATTATCCAAGTCATTCAAACAAGTAGAAAGTGGGAGATCAGATGATTTGTCGAAATGTATAATATTAGGATCGTCCTCTACCACGATGACACCCCCCGTCGGAAAACTTTTTATGATTAACATGTTTAACGACCTTCCGGTGGGGTTTGGTTTTATCTTCAAGGTAGAAGACTTGTTTGACTTGTGTTACGAGAATGTATTGGTCATCTTTAAATGCCTCAAGCCTGCAGTCGACGATTTGTGTCATGTTGTTTCTAAAGACAAGTTTTTTGACTTTACGTCCTTTGTTGCTAGTGTCGAACCATTTAACTCGGAACAACGCAACTTTGAACAACAAATACTTAAACTCGAGGATTTCTTGAAGCTGACCATAATACATTTCTCCGTCACGGCCAGGTGAACAAATGCCGTTGTTTTGAGTTGTGCGACGTTCATCGCGGTTGTGCACGACATACCACACACCGTTGACTACGCAAGATTTTACTGAGATTGGAGTCCATGATGGTCCACTAGCCAAAGCGAATAACTCGCTGGTTGTGCTAAGCTCTGAGTCGTGGTCATGGTCTACGTGACGTTGACTGATCTATGAAGAAGACAGGATTAGCTAGATAGAGAACACAAAATATGATATTGTTATTTTTACAGTTAAGTAGACAAAATAAGTCTTAAGTTTACATGTGACCCAAACCAGTCGGGGAATTCTTCTTGCATGTCTTTGTTAGGAAATAAAATGAAAAACGTTCATGGTATTAGAATAAGTCGTCGAAATGATAAGTTAAGAAAAAGAAGTTTCAAAATAAAAAAACGCGTACCTCTTGAACTGGGACCGGTACGTGTCGATCTCAAGAGCCTCTATAGGTAAATGGATAACCAAGTGAACCATAATGTCAAAGAAAACATGAGGATATATGAGCTCAAGCTCGCACAGAATATCGACCACCTTGATCTGAGCTTTCAACATGTCATCCTCCATCAAAGTTGCAGAGCATATTTGCTTAAACAAGGAACACAGCTTGATTAATGGTTTTGCAATCTTATCGGGCAAGTAATTTTGAAGTCCGTAAGGAAGTAAACGTTGCATCATTATATAACAGTCATGAGACTTCAGGCCCGTTATATTGGTATCATTATCGGTCACTCTATGCTTGAAGCATGATCCGAACCCATCTGGTAGTTTAACTCCTTTGATGTCTTGACAAAACTTTTTTCGGTTCTCGGTGTGAAAGAATACGCACTGAGGCTTCAAGCACTTCCGCTTTTGGTTTGGCGAGCCACAAGCCACTTGAATGCCCAACATTTGCAAGTCTTGTCTTGCCTTGGCGGTGTCTTTAGATTTATCATTCATTAACAAAGTGTTCAAGATGGCCTCCAACACATTTTTTTCGATATGCATGATGTCTAAATTGTGTCTTAGTGAAAGAAAAGACCAATACTCAAGCTCGTAAAAAATAGACCATTTAGTCCAGTTAAGCTCGACATGAACATTGCGTTTTATCTTCACACCTCCATAACTCGGATGTTTACCCTTCACACGCATTGGCAATCTATCAAGTTGAGCCAGGATTACATCCCGGCCAAATTCTTCAGGAGGATTTGTGTTATCGGTTTGGCCATTGAATTCAAGTGAACGCCTCCATTTATGGGGCTTCGTTAAGAATCTTATGTGGCCAACATAAACTGTTTTGCTTAACACACGAACAGATGGAGTGTCTTTATTACATGTAGGGCATGCCTTGTAACCTTGCCCACTCCACCCAGACAAACTACTTCGAGCAGGAAAATTGATAGTCTATAGTCTCGACACCTTTCTTGTCCCATAAATCATTCAGGTCCTCAATCAAAGGCCTCAAGTAAACATCAATGTCCTTGCCCGGGGATTTAGGACGAGGAATTAACAACGTTAGCCTAAAAGAACTCTCTTTTATACATAACCACGGAGGCAGATTGTATGTTGTCAATATCACAGGCCACATGCTGTAGGCCTGACTAAGGTTGCCAAACAGATTGAAACCATCGTGATCGACCCTAGTCGAACATTTCTTGGTTCTTTTGAAATCTGGATACTTGGTGTCAAATTTCTTCCATGCTCCACCATCAACCGGTGTTGCATCTTACCGGCTCCGTCATGGCTTCGAAAGAGCATGCCAAATCATATTCTTTGCGGTGTGACTAGAGTTGTACAAGCGTTGTAGTCTAGGAATGATCGGAAAGTAACGCAACACCTTCTTAGGAACTTTCTTCCCGGCGTGTTCTTGTCTTTCCATCTACTCGTATTACACACACCGGACAAAAATCCAAATCTTTGTTATTGTCTCCGAAATAAGCAAAGAATCGTGTTCACAAGCATGTATCGACTGCACTTAACCCAATCGTTTTAAATGTCTTCTTTATTGCATAGTATGATGGTGGGAGCTTGAATCCTTCTTGATGGGAAATACATTTGGAAAAACTCTAACATTTCATTAAATATAGAATCACCAATCTACCTTTAGCCTTAAAATAGGTAAACTTTGCCATAAAGTCTAGTCGAGTCACGTAGTCACAACCGGGGTACAGCTCCTCGTTGGCACTAGCATATAACTCTTCAAACTCGTTATGTGTAGCTTGAGTCGGTTCGTTACTTGTCTCACCAATATCTCCTTGAGTTGGTTCATTGTGCGGAGGAATATAGCTAAGATCATTAATTAACGCTGTCATGTCACTCATCAGAGGTTGTCTTGTGCTATCTATTACTGGCGGTGGCATAGGTGGAGCCGGTTCACCGTGTTCCACCCATATTTTATAACGTGGGTCCCACCCTGGTTTCATAATGTGGTTTGAAAGTTGTTTGATGTGTACCCATAATATATTTCGACAAGACTTGCATGGACATCTTATTTTCCCGGCACTATTCACTAACGGCTTGCAATGATCGACTAATTTTTGAAGACCGATAAAAAATAATGGTTCATGACGCTGTAAAAGTGTCCAAGTATTATCATCGAATACCATAACTGCGTTTTAACGATACATTTAGTTATTATATGCAACTTAATTAAACACATTCAAACGAGGAATACGGATGTTTTGTTCACCTAGTGCAGCTATGGAAGGCAATCCTAACCCACTCTTTGAATGATTTGTCTCATATGAATCGTAGATAATCGATTTACTATTTAAGAAAATTTCGCAAGACATTTCCTCAACTCCCAAATATGTGTTTAAAGACATATTCATAGGAGTAAAGGAGAAACACCGTCAAAATCATCTCAAATAGTAAACCAATTATACGCATTCATATCCTAAATGAGACAAAACATTCAAAATCGATCCCAAATTGGACTTTTCAAATTAATTTCTAATAAATTAATTTCGGACGGTTTTCTATAGGATGATTAATTTTAGACGGGATTTTCCAAAATTAATCACTAAAATCCTAAAACATTCCTAAAGGGTTCAAACGGCTCATATCAACAAAGTTTTAAGGTAATAACACAAAGAAAACAAACGCTTATATCAATAAAGTTTTATCATTGACAACTTATTATAATTATAAACGAGCACATTTCAAGGCAATTCAACTAATAATAACTATAAACTAATAAAATTTAAGCAATAAACATTCCCCAGCGACATGTCACCCGGGATACCAAAAGGAGAAAAAAAAATTATAAAATACCTCGGCTCGTGCTCCTTCTTCGCTCCTCGTCGCCTACTGCCAAAACCAAAAAAAAAATTACTTAACTTTTCTAATTAACAACATCTTACAACAATAATAATCTGCAAAAATCATATTATAATTAACTAATATAGTTGAATAACATTTAAAATTTGTAAACAAAACCGTGTAACGTGTGGTGGTGGTGATGGTGGATGCGGTGGTGGTGATGGTGGATTGGTGATGGTGGATGCAGTGGTGGTGATGGTGGATGCGGTCGTGTGATGGTGGATGTGCTCGAATTGCTGCAAAAATCTTTGCTCCTTTATATTAGGGTTGTTATAAAGGAGTCGGTATGTTATGGTTACACATTAGACGTTCAACGGATGAGTCGATATGTTATAGTTACACATTAGACGTTCAACGGATGAGTCGGTATGTTATAGTTACACATTAGACGTTCAACGGATGAGTCGGTATGTTATGGTTACACATTAGACGTTCAACGAATGAGTCGGTATGTTATGGTTACACATTAGACGTTCAACGGATGAGTCGGTATGTTATGGTTACACATTAGGCGTTCAACGGATGAGTTGGTATGTTATGGTTACACATTAGACGTTCAATGGATGTTATGGTTACACATTAGGCGTTCAACGGATGAGTCAGTATGTTATGGTTACACATTAGACGTTCAACGGATGAGTCGGTATGTTATGGTTACACATTAGACATTCAACGGATGAGTTGATATGTTATGGTTACACATTAGACGTTCAACGAATGAGTCGGTATGTTATGGTTACACATTAGACGTTCAACGGATGAGTCGGTATGTTATGGTTACACATTAGACGTTTAACGGATGAGTCGGTATGTTATGGTTACACATTAGACGTGGTTACACATTAGACGTTCAGCGAATGAGTCGGTATGTTATGGTTACACATTAGACGTTCAGCGGATGAGTCGGTATGTTATGGTTACACATTAGACATTCAAAGGATGAGTCGGTATGTTATGGTTACACATTAGATGTTCAACGGATAAGTTGATATGTTATGGTTACACATTAGACGTTCAACGGATGAGTCGATATGTTATGGTTACACATTAGACGTTCAACGGATAAGTCGGTATGTTATAGTTACACATTAGCCGTTCAACGAATGAGTCGGTATGTTTATGGTTACACATTAGACGTTCATCGGATGAGTCGGTATGTTATGGTTACACATTAGACGTTCAACGGATGAGTCGATATGTTATGGTTACACATTAGAGGTTCAATAACAGCAACTACTAATAACAAGGTCAGCTTTACAAATCCAGCATGTGCTTTGATTTATGAAAATACTTGACAGATACGTACTACAAGAACAACAACAACATCAACAACAGCAACTACAAGAACAACTACTACTTTGATCAGCAACAACAAGAACAACAACAACAACAACTACTACTACTACTACTACTACTACTACTACTACTACTACTACTACTACTACTACATACGAAGATTTTCCATGTCACCTAACAGCTCATGAAGTAATGCATCCGACTGACAAGCGTGGTCGTCAAGAATCGTTGCCATTTCAAGTTTGGCCTCCAAAGAACCTTACTCTTGTCTCTAGCACATGTTTTTGTGTTTCCGGCAACCTTATCCTAAGATCTTTTCATGGCAGCTCGAGCACTCTGTTGGTGCGAGATTGTTCTTAAGTACTAAATCAAATACATCCTTCCACATAAAATATCCGCATCCAATATCTTTTACGAACATTACATAATAAGAAAATTATAAGAGCTTACAACCCAATTATTTGTATATTTACATAAATAAGAAATGTATGATTGTTCACCTTTGACAGATGACATGAATAATATTGTTGTCCAGATGAATATTCTCTATGTAATGTTCTTAATTTTATATTTCCTGCTCCACAAGAACACATAAAAGGATTAAATTGCTCCATCTCAGGTTTTGAAATTTGTGTGAAGATAAGAGGTTGTGAGATTGAGTAGTTTTGAGGATAAGATCTATTAGATTTTGGTGGGATAAGATCTCAAGGTTGAGTGGTTTTGAGGATAAGATCTGGTAGATTTTGTGATATATAAATCGATCCGTAGCTTTTGGTGGGAAGTTTTGGCGCCATGTTTTTGTGGGAATTCTTGGCGCCATGTTTTTGTTAAAGTCAACGAAGTCAAAGAGAATCCCCGGCGGCACGTCGCTGGGGAAAAATTCCAACAAAAACAGTTATCTCAAAACATAAGCCCAGTTGCATAACTTAAAAGCCCAACAAGTTATCACCGGCGACTTGTCGCTGGGGAAACTCTTGTCCACGTCACGGTAAGAGACATTAACACTAATTACGAATTTTTAAATAAACAAATGAATCCCCGGTGACATGTCGCTGGGAAAAGTAAGCGGGAAAAATTCCTGCCACATTTTACCAAGAAATATTCGGTCAAAATATAACGGATTAATCCCCGGCGACATGTCGCCGGGGAAAACTACTCGATAATTTAGCTGACTTTTCTACGATAATTGGTGCCACGTAGGATATATTTTTGTCGTTTAGTGCGGATTCCCCAGCGACATATGTCACCGGGAAAAATGTCGAAGGGAAAACTGGTAAATGTTGTAGCTTATCCAAAACTAATTATAATCTTTGTAAACATGACTTTTCATAGCGGGAAAGGTGGATCATGCACTTCAGCTTGCTCGAAATTAAAATAAGTTGCAGATCCACTATTTATGATAACTTGGAATAACACTCTAATAAAAAAAGACTTGAATAACAAATGAATAAAAGAAGACTTTTGACTAATACATATATAGATATTTTAAGTTGTGAGCTGAAAGTTTTATTTAATTACCACTAACGCCATTTCGACCTACCATGTTGATAGAGATTAAACAACTAATCAATTATTTTTATTTGGGCAATGGGTAGTGATCTACTTGTTCAAGATGATATTTAACTATTACAATAAGCTTATGTGAACCAATAATCTTAATCTTTATGCTTCATATGTAAATATTATTAGACGAAGGACAAAACTTGTCAACTAGAAACATAATAACCGAAAAACGGTTATGACATGGCGGTTACAGGAAGTTACAAACCGAACCATCACAATGGTTGGAACATACCGATTAGATTGTATATATACGAACACACTTGTAACGTTTAGAAGTTAATAGACAATTTACTTATTCACATTACTTTACATTTGCAATCTACATATATTGATCTAAAGTTTGGGACAACAATTGGCATCAAGAGCATAGGATTAACACTTCGTTTTTGGTTACCAAGATACTATACGCATAGAAAGAAACCCAAGGGATTACGCAGGAAAACTTCTGTTTTTCAGACGAAGGAAACATTTTTCCATAAGAAAGGAATTTTGTTTTTCAACAAGAATTTTTTGTTTTCTCTCTACTTCCATGCGAAACAAACGTGAATAAGCATACGTAGAAGATAGTGCATGATCGTTTACGTAAGGGATTGTAAACGTTTACACCAAACGGATTGGTGGGGAAACCTTGTTGGCAACAACATAGGGAAGGAAGTAATTTCATAAACTTTGTTCGGGATAGAGAGCGAGTGGGCAAATACTTTGAGAAAACCGGTTACATTCAAACTCAAAGTAGAAGAATAGGCGAGAAACACGCGGGGAGTACTCAAATTTGTGTCGAGTAGTGTCGGACGACACAAAGAAAGCAATGACACCAAGAAGATCAGAAGCAAAACTCGTGTTTGTTTTGGAGATTTGGTTACCATCTCGATACCAATTTTTTGTACGTGGGAAGTTTGATTTTGGAATATAGACGTCAAAAAACGTACAAGGGAAAAGGGATAGACTTGTGTAGTGTGGAGGAACAAGAAAAGAAAACGAATTCGTTTTCAGGCTTGTTGGAAGATAAAACAATTCGAAATATAGTTTTTGTTTTTCACTCGAAGGGTACACATACAAATCAGGATTTCGAGAAAAGAAGAACAAGACGTAGGGATTGTTATTTGGACTCGTTGAAGGAAGACAGATTTCGACACAAGTTTTATTCGATCACTTTCAAAAGGAGGTCTAGGCATATTTTGGTAGAAGCAAAAAAGGAGGCCGAAACTTTGTGGAGGAAATTTGAAGAAAACTTGGTGTTCGTAAATTCGAAGGGTACAAAATTCGAATAAGGAAGAACATCATCGGTTACAACGAGACAACGAAAAAGAGACCCAAAGGGAACGTTGGTAAACAACTCTTACTAATGGAACCAAAGGGGAATACACTAGTATTCATCGCATCTACGAGGTCAGAAGTCAAACTTTTTTTTGGATTTCATTTATTAGAATAGTATAGAACATTTTATTTCATACTATTAGGAAATCCCGAAAACTATTTATTGATCCCATATTATTAGGATTCCCGGAAGATTAGATTTTCCCATATTTTATAGAAAAACCACACTAGGAAGGATAAATCCCATTAAATTAGAGAGTGAAGATACTAAACACTTTCAAGATGACTGTCGACGATATAGAAAGCACATCAACTACAACAAAACCCGTAACACCAATTGCACAATATCAATGCCCTAAGTTGAAATCCACAAACTACACAGTTTGGGCGGACGCACATGGCTTATGGGAAGCAATAGAACCAAAGGTAGATACACAAGTTGATGATAAGAAGGATAAGGCAACGACTGCCTTCCTATATCAAGCGTTGACGGAAGATGTGATCTTACAAGTAGCGGGTTGTGAGACGGCAAAGGATTTGTGGGATTCGCTAAAGAAAAGACACGTTGGAGAAGACAGAGTGTAGAAAGCGATTACAATCATTGATGATTGGGTTTAACTCACTGGATGAAAGAATATGAGGCGGTGGATGCATTTTGCGTTTAAACTAAACGGCTCGCCACGAAGGCAAAAGAATTAGGAAAACTTTGGATGAGTCACTTTTAGTTCAAAAACTATTAGACTCCACACCGAGATAGGTTCATTCGAGATAGTAGCATCCATGGAACAAACAACTGATCTCGACGACATCACTTTAGATGAGATCATTGGAAGACTCAAAGCATTTGAGGAAAGGATAAAACTCCGGAAAGGAGGACAAGTAGAAAGCCAGGAAAACCTATTATTCGCACATGGCGAACACTCTGGAAATAGGAAACATTTTTACAAACGTGGAGGGAAATCAAATTTCTCACGAGGGAACTGGCATAATAAAAATAGAAACAACTCACAAGGAGCGAACTCTAGTTATAAAGAGAGTTCGGATAAGAATAAAGACGAGTGGGATGTGAGTAAGGTTAAATGCTACAGGTGTCATAAAATTGGACATCTTAAAAGGAATTGTAGAGGAAAACCAGCAACTCAGGAACAATCAAACCTTATCTTAGAAGACGATGAACCATCACTACTAATGACTATGCACGAAACTAAACACAAGGAAGTGTTGTTGAATGAAGAACAAATTCAACCAAAGAAATATGCTACAGGGGATACAAGCATATGGTATTTAGATAATGGCACAAGTAATCATATGCCGGGAATAAAGAGTCATTTTAGGGATATTGATGAAAGCGTCACAGGGCGAGTACGTTTTGGAGATGGATCGTATGTACGGATAATGGGTGAGGGTCTATACTATTAGGTTGTAAGAACCGAGGATGAAGTAGTATCGGAGTATACTACATACCAAACCTCAAGAGCAACATAGTTAGTCTAGGACAACTTACGAAAATAGGTTGTAAGTTCATTATGGACGGAAACAAGTTGACTTTGTATGATAAGAACAAGAAGTTGATGATGAAAGTAGAAAGATCTAAAATTGACTCTACAAGATTCGATTCTGGATAGAAGCACCTATATGTCTCTTAGAAAATATAGATAACCAAGCATGGTTATGGCATGCTAGATTAGGTCATCTGAACTTTGACGATATTAACAAGATGACTAGGAAAGGTCTAGTAGAAGGAATTCCAAGGATAAATCATGTCGAGCAGATTTGTGATGCATGTTTATTAGGAAAACACAGTAGAACACCATTTCCAAACCGAGCTAAATTCAGATCAAAGAACCAGTTGGACTTAGTATATAGAGACCTTTGTGGTCCTATAAGTCCAGCAACACACTCAAGCAAGAAACTCATTTTCTTGTTAATGGACGATTGTACACGTTTTATGTGGGCCGTCTTTATTACATCGAAAGATGAGGCTTTTAGTACATTCAAGGAATTTAGACTGAAGATAGAAATGGATATGAAATTGAAAATAAGGATGCTAAGAACGGATAGAGGTGGTGAATTCACATCAAACGAATTCACAAGGTACTGTACGGAAAACGAAATATCACGACAGTTGACAGCACCGTACTCCCCACAACAGAATGGAGTAGTGGAGAGAAGGAATAGGACTGTGTTATCAACTACAAGGAGTATGATGAAAGCAATGAAGTTACCATTAAATTTTTGGGCGGAAGTAGTTAAACATGCAATTTACATACTCAATAAGGTACCTACGAGGCCCTGGTAGATAAAACTCCATACGAGGCACTCTACAACAGAAAACCGAATCTGGAAAACCTAAGAATATTCGGATGCACAGCTTATGCAAAGATAACGATACCTCACTTAAAGAATCTGGACGACAGAAGCATACCATTGATTTACTTAGGAGTAGAGGAAGGATCAAAAGCATGTAGGTTATATGATCCAATAGCTAAGAAGATATACGTTAGTAGGGAAGTAAAGTTTATGGAAACAAAATCGTGGGATTGGAATAAAGATGAAGAAGATACGAGTACACAAGACACATTTTGGACTAGTTTTGTAGTAGAAGGAGTTGACAATGAAAACCTTACACCAGTCAACACAGACAATGATGACAACACGTATCATGAATAAGATCAGACTCCTGATCCAGTTTCATCAATCACACCACCGACATATAATTACGACCCACAATCAGAAGAGGAAGAAGAAGCTACTACTAGTTCTGTAGAGAACTCAAGAGATAGATTTGATGATACACCCGTACGTGAATATAGAGATATGACGGAAATATACAAGTATACACGTAGAGTTGAACCTCAAAGTTTGTTATTTACGGAAGAAGAACCCCGTAATTACAAGGAAGCATCAACAGATGAGAAATAGATTGATCCCATGGAGATTGAATTGGATTCAATCAAAAAAAATAATACATGGACTCTTACTACATTGCCAGAAAATCAAAAGGCAATAGGACTCAAATGGGTTTACAAGACCAAGAGGGATGCAAAAGGAAATATCATCAAATACAAAGCACGGTTAGTGGCAAAAGGTTTTGTACAAGAACAAGGAATAGACTTCAATGAAGTATTTGCACCGGTTGCTCGGATAGAGACAGTTCGGTTGATATTAGCATTGGTGGCATATCACGGATGGAAAGTACATCATTTGAATGTAAAATCGGCATTTTTACATGGAGATTTAAAGAAAGAAATCTACGTTACACAACCTGATGGATTTATTCAACAAGGAAACTCAGGAAAAGTCTATAAGCTTACTAAAGCTTTATATGGCTTAAGGCAAGCAGCGAGAGCTTGGAATGTGAAGCTTGATCAAACGTTAAAGTCTTTAGACTTTAAGAAGTGTAATCTCGAACAAGCAGTTTATACAAAGCGGAACAAGAATTCTACACTTATAGTTGGAGTCTACGTAGATGATCTGATAATCACAGGCACTCCAAGGAAAGAAATCAAACAATTCAAATCCTAGATGAAGGATATATTTTAAATGATCGACTTAGGATTGTTAGCTTATCATCTTGGGATATAAGTTATACAGACAGGAGGAGAGATTACAATCAAGCAGACATGATATATAAACAAGATCTTGAAGGAAACAAGTATGGCAGACAGCAATGATATGAAGATACCTATGGATACCGGTACTAAGTTGGTCAAGGCGGAAGATGGAAACTCAGTTGACGCAACTTATTACAGAAGCTTAATCGGAAGTCTCAGGTACTTACTGCATACAAGACCGGATCTTAGTTACTCGATCGGACTACTCACAGATTCATGCAAGACCAAGGATCATCACACAAGGCGATAAACAAGTAATCCGATACATCAAAGGAACAAAGGAGCATGGCATAATATACAAGCAAGGAGGCGGTGCAAGATTACAGTTACGCCGACGGTGGTTAAGGAATCAACACCGATCAAGGAAAAGGAACTCTCGGGATAGTATTTTACTTTGGAGAGTCACCTATTACTTGGTGTACTCAGAAGCAACCAACAGTGGCGTTATCATCATGTGAATCAGAATTCATGGCGGCTACTGCAGCAGCATGTCAAGCCTTATGGTTAAAGCGATTGCTTAGTGAACTAACTGGTTGGGAAGAAAAATGGATAACGCTGAAGGTCGACAACATTTCAGCAATAGCACTAGTCAAGAACCCAGTTTTTCATGGAAGAAGCAAGCACATCGATATTCGCTACCATTTCATTCGTGAAAGTGTATAGAATGGGCACATCAATGTAGAACATGTCAGCGGAGAACTACAAAGAGCATATATTCTAACGAAGGCTCTACCAAGATTGAAGTTCGTGACTGCGTGAAAAATGCTTGGAGTTCAAGATTTAGGACGAAGCAACGATCAAGATTAAGGAGGAGAATGTGAACCAATAATCTTAATCTTTATGCTTCATATGTAAATATTATTAGACGAAGGACCAAACTCGTCAATTAGAAACATAATAACTGAAAAACGGTTATGAGATGGCGGTTACAGGAAGTTACAAACCGAACCATCACAATGGTTGGAACATACCGATTAGATTGTATATATACGAACACACTTGTAACGTTTAGAAGTTAATAGACAATTTACTTATTCATATTACTTTACATTTGAATATTGATCTTGAGTTTGGGAAAACAACTTATATTTATGATAGCCCTTTAGCATGCCTAAATCATCGGTATTAAAGACGTAAAATTTTGATAAGACGATCTATCTAGATGCATCCCTTTTAACAGCACTCTTAAAATATATAAGATTGGATACTTATATATGCTCTATGGAAGATCTTAAGTTTGAACTACAATACCTATTTTTGTAAGCGATAAAAATGAAACAATACGAAGAAAAATCATTTATCTATGATCCAAACTTTAATGGAAGGCCAAAAAACATTCGAGAGAATGACCAACTATGTATTGGAAATGTATATATTTACAAACATGTGAATGTCCGGATTCGAACTCGTGACCACGGGATTGCACACATTAGCGAATGAGAATTAAAGTTAATAATTAATGTTTATGTTTACGATTAATTATTACACATTAAGTCCGGTTAACGATCGTTATGTATTTAACGGAAAAATGACTAACGACCGTTAAATGAAAAGAGAAAGGACTAGAAATGGAAAACTTGGAAAAGTTCTGGGTTTTCCTTTGGGCTTTGCATAGTGGCCGGCCATAGGGGCTTTCCTAAGCCCTAATTCATTAAATTGTTCCCAAAGTTTACCTACTAGTATATAAAGAGGGTTAGGGTCTAGGGTTTCATACACTTGTGCATTGAATTAACCCTAGATCTCTCCTTTCCTCTCTCTAGTCTAATATTCGGCCGAACACCCCAATAGTAAGGGAGTTTGGTTTCGTTTTCTTAAGCGAGGACTTGTGTTAGATCTAGCAATCGCTTGATTCGTTTGGTTAATTCGTGTACAAGAACGTGGTTGTAAGACATTATTCTTACACCAATAAGTACTTCTTTGTTTTGCTTTGCTCAAGGGTTGTTTTGCTTTGCTCGAGGGATTTGACATTCGCAAGAGGTATCGTTCGCATACTTTCGCTTAATTAATTTATTTGTTATGATCTTAAGTCTTCCACTGTACTCTTGATGTCTTTATGTTTTATTGTATTTTATATATCATAAACTCAACGGTGGCATCACAAGCCTTGTATAACAAGTAATTAATTCTTGAAACACATAATTAAAATAAACATGAGTGTGTTATTATTTGTATGCTTAGATCTAGGGTTTGCCAAAATCTAAACCCTAAATTTTGAGGGCGCTTTATTTGGTGCCCTAATTAGGGTTTTGTAAACTATTGTTTTAATTGGATTAGAAACCCTAAGATGCATGCAACTTTATGTATATGCGTAACTCATTTAATTGCATTAATTGTTAAGTGTAATTTTATGTCCATGATAATTATCTCGCATGTTTTATCATGGATCCGCTTTTATTGTATGTCTTTCATGTTTGAGTGATATACACTAAATTACGATAGATCTAAAATTGGGAAAACCTCAATCATTATTAATTTAATCAATTATGTGCTATGTGGTATATATTTAGTTTTGACTTACATAATCGATGAATCGATGCATGTGGTTCACCTTGTATATAGATGAAAACGGTGGAAGTCTTAATTAAATATATGCATATTGACAGATCTAGAATTGGTTATTAATAAGATTTATCAAAACCGTTTGCATGTAGCTATTTGATATGCATGACTTTTATTTGTTATGCTTTCATTGTTTATTTGTTTATTTTTCAAATACTTGCTTGTTTGTTATGTGTAACAAGGGTATTTTACAAGAAAAATAAACCGACCTAAACAATGGTGAAACATGTATTTTAAGAATAGTAATCATAATCGTTTAATTGATGATGACTTTGGTACAAATAGACCGAACGGCTCACCCATGAGAATGAACTAATAAAAGGGTTTAAAGAAGTGCATACAGTCACCGAAAGGATGTCTAAGGTTGTGCTTTAGCGCGCACAGTCCTCTCGCCCTCTGTAAGTTCGAATGGAGCTACTTAGTAAGCCATTAAATGTGCAAGCTCATCTTAAGGCGAATTAGTTTTAATTCCATGCGCCACTTGGTGGTAATTATCCAAACACTAAGTGTTTACACTTATGCAAAAGTGCGGTATAATGGATGATAATTAACACTAAATTCCTTGATTGGTGAAACCAATACCTCAATTAAAGTTTGATGATGAAAACTTAAACATTAAAACAAGATATAAATGTTTTAATAAAACCTATGTTACGAAGATGAATGCATGACATATTTGTACATATTTGATTTGACATCAAATTATTACCTTTTAATTTAAGTTATATGCCATCCAACGAAACGGAAACACCTAAGATTACCTTTTATTTGCGTGAGATCGTGACTTAGATCGTAATCAAAGGGTAAAATGTCCACGTGTCGTGAGAACGGGCATGGACGATTTTGCGTTTCTTAAGTTGGACAACTTAATTGAGTTTTGTAGTGAGCGGCAACTCAAGGCATAAGATGGGATAAAAATGTTTACATGGCAATTGAAATTGGCTATGTAAATCCCATAAATCTAGGAATTGCAATTGAAATTGGCAATTGAGCAAAAGCTCTACCACTTTGTATAAGGTTCATTACTAGCGATCAAGCGATGTGATGAGATTATGACAATTTGGATCCTAGTTTTCGATGAAAATTAAATGGTTATATGCTTATGAACCATGGGTAATTAATTTTCTTGAAAAGGTTAATTATCGAAAATACTAAAATTGAATTTTGTAATTCTTTTGAATGTATAATTGCAACATTTAACCGTAAACAAAGTTTAGTCTTTGATCGATAAATTGCTCCATTCGCTTTCAAACAAATGTTTGATCGAGAATAATTCTTGGAAAGACAAACGAAGTCTCTTTCCATGAGAGAAGAATTAGACTCAAACCTATTCCTTTTCATGAATGAGAAAGGTATAATAGGAACGTTTTGAATTGTCTAAATTCTAATGTAACTCATAGCAATGAATGCACGTCATATTTTCCATAAAGATTTCATTACCTTCATTAGGTGAATGACATTAGGTGAATGAATCCTTTTGTAACAAACATGAATGTTGGTTAACTGGAAAACATGTGTATGAGTTACAAAATTAGAAGCTAGACAAATTACCGTGAAAATTGGTAAAAGGAAAACTAGCTTAATTTATCTAGTTGGTTTACTTTAACCTTTAAAGGTGCTACATACCGATGATCGGGATGGTAGACACATTAAGGAAGAAATTGCATACCCAATTTTTCAAGTTAATAACATTGATGGATAACCCATCATTCACAAAGTAGAATACACCTTTAGTACCTTAGTAATGATTACGTATGGTTCTTCAAAGGTGTAGGAAAGTAAAAAGCAAGCAAGTTGTTTTCACTTTGGTTATGCAACACTTACAATGTTGTCGATTCGGTAGGAGCATTTGTGTTGCATTCTTGAATAAGAAGTTGTTTAATTGATTTCTAATTCATTGAGAGCTACAAGCCTTATTTCACTGTAGTAATCGGATTATCTTCAAAGATAATTACTTTCCAATTGTAGGAACTTATGTTTTTTAAGGAGAGTCATGTGCGTTTCCTTACTAATCAATATAGTCCTACATTTACTTGTTATATCTACGACACAAATCATATTAATCAAATAAACGAACGTGTATCGTGTTGTTTATCTGCTACATGATGTTGTTCCGTGCACAAGTGGGAGAAATCTTTATTGTGTGCAAGGTACAACACATTAATATGATTTAAATGAATTCTCTTAACTGTAAAGTAAGAGACTAACGTTCTAATAGGAAATATACATTTAAATATGTATGATTGCCCTATTAAGAACATGTGTCAAGATGCTAACAAAGACTACTTTATTTTCAATATTTAAGAAACACTTGTAGTTAAAATTTATGTTACGTGAGAACGTGAACTAAATTATAGCCCAAGGTAAAATATCCACGTGTCGTGAGAACGAGCATGGATGATTTTGCAGTTTCTTACGTTGAACATTTCATGGAATGACATAACTAAATGAAGTAATCTAATACTACTTTGAATTTAAGTATTCGTTGAATGACTTAAGTATATGTAGTAAATATTAACTTAAAATATTAATTGAAACCTGAGGTGGTGTTCATAATTACTTTAATTATAAATGTTTATGATTTTGTAAAGTCACAAACATGAAGTCTTTTTATACAAGACTTACAATATAAAGTAAGGCGTTAACTTGCTATGTTTTAAGACATATGCATGAAGTCAATGAGTTGATCAATGACTAATAACGTATAGTGGGATTATAACTGGTATGTCTTTTGACTTGGTCAAGAATACTTGTGTTATAATGCATGCAATTGACTTGGTAATTCTATTGTACCATTAAGTTTTACTTTGTTGGTAAATAGGATAAGCCAAAGAGTAGATGGTTATCTAAAACATTGTTAGATTTTCTTACAATATTAATTCTAAGGAAATACCATAGTTTTATGGTATGTTCTGTTAGAAGAATCAAAATCTGTTGGCATTATTTGATTCAAGATAACTATAGTTTCTTCCAAAAGTTATCAAGGTTAGTAGATTGAGTATAGATTGAATATACTCAATAAGACTCCAACCTAGAAGATTAATAAGACACCATTTTTATGGAAAGTGATGAATCACATTAAGTCTTATAATGAAGTTCTAAATTTGTTAAACTACTTGTAAAGTGGGTTGTAACAAACTAATGTCAGGAACTGTCAATGTTTTTTTGTAAAATCCCAAAAGAGAACAATGTATTGTTGCTCTACTTGATAAACTATTTAAGGTAATCTTTAAAATTGTTAAAGGCAAGTGAGAGTTTTGTTTAGATCTTGAAAGATTGAATTACAAAATACATAATCTTCTAAAAATGCACTAGCAAATATCATGATGAGGCTAAACATGTAAATGATAGACCTCAATATGATGGAATTGTCATTCATAGATCCGTAAGGATATCTCAGATATTTAATATGCTGACGATTATGAGTTACAGGATCATGGTAAGCCTGTTAATCATGATGATGAATTTACCAAATGTTGAATTGTGGTAAATCAATCATACTATGAATGTTGAGATGCTGTCCATAAATATAATCAATTTTAGATACTTGGTTTATCTAAATGAAGATGATTTTCTTCAAAGGATGGAAACCCTAGTGGTTTAAATCTTTATGTAAAAATTATATGGACAATATTGCACACATATTTAATGCATGTCTAGTGATAATAATATTAATCATATTTAAGCAATTAACTATGATTGAATATTCTTTTCTAGATACATTAAATAAAAGTATAAAGATTATAATTGTCATACTTAGTTTCATTGATATAAAATTTTGACAATGAATATCAAAACTCTTTGTTGTGGAATTACTTTTGCGAGGACGATAAGTAATACAAAGTAGTTTTATGAATTCAAATAATCTTTGGATATGTACAAACTGCAAGAATCCATGAATGGATATATGCATGCATCTATGAGATGATTCTTATGTTTAATATTAAATCAATGTTTGATTTAATAAATTAAAATAAGATAGCTCATAAGTATTCCTAAAAGCTAGTGGGAGTATTATTTTAAATCTCATATGTTGTATGGGCAACTACATTCCACCTAAATTAAGTTTTAGTTGGGAATGAAACTTAGGTGGTGTTTGTTTGTGACTTAATTGACTTAATATGAAAAAATCTGAATTCATTAAGTCATATTAAAACTGTTTGTTTGGGAATTAATAGAGAAAGATGACTGAAAACATTAAGCAATAAAACTGAGGGTGTCTGCATTAAGTCATCTCTTAATTAGAAGTGACTTAATAAAAAAAATTAACAAACAAGCCCTTAGTTTGTAAGATTTGGAAATAAGACATACAACCTTGAAATACGGCTTCAAGGTGTAACCCTAGTGATAAGCAAAGATCACTCGCATTATTCATTAATAATATTGGAGCTTAAGTTTTGTGTTTAATCTGTGTTTACTTACAATACATCATACAATCCGTCTTCTAAGTATTACTAAGTCAATTCCGCGTGCTTATTGATATTATACAAAATATCATTGACACAAGGTGTGTGTCCAGATCCATCAAGTGGTATTAGAGCGAAGGTTCTGATATTTTGTTTTAGAAGATCCAAGGAATAAGCTTAACATACTCACTCAATTCAATGGAGATGGAAAACAACCATCAACTCTTCTACATCAAGGCTACCTAAGCTCAAACTTAATGAGTTTGAGATGTGGAAGATCTTGATTGAGCAATACTTTCTCATTCGAGACTATGCTCTATGGGAGATCATCTTAACTCGTGATTCTTTCCACTGTGACAAAGACATAGAAGGTTGGTGACACGAGATGTGTTGGCAGGTTTACGTGCTCGAATCTAGTCTTGAAAAGGCAATCAAGAAGAATGATCTAAAGGCTAGAATTTTGTTGTTGATGACTCTTCCTGAGACCAAATCATTGCATTCAAGAAGTTCAAGACACTAAAGAACTTTTTGAAGAGATTTGCTCTGTGTTTGGTGGTAATGATGCTACAAAGAAGACTTAAAAGACATTGTTGAAGCAAAGTTATGAAAAATTCTCTGCTTCAAGCAATGACTCACTTGATAGCATCTTAACCAAACTCCAGAAGATTGTTACACAACTAACTGTGTTTGGCATTGAGGTAGAAAAGGAAGACCTCAATTTGAAGATTCTAAGAAGTTTGCCTTTAGAGTTTCAAACAAATGTTACTGTCTAGGAAAACAAAACAGATATTGAAACAATGAAGCTCAATGATCTTTACAACAACTCGAAACTTATTGAACAAAAGTTGAAGAAGGCGGAAACTTGGTACAAGCTCTAGTAGCTTGGCATTGTTGTCAACCTCTGATGTGATGATGATTCTGAAGATGACAACGATGATGATATTGCCACCGGCTTTGGTTCTACGGTTTCCACGGTAATGTTAGTGTTACCACCGCATGTTCAAAGAAGAAGATTGCTAGTATTGGAGATCCTACCTTTTATGCTTTTATCTCCACTCGAGTTAATGGCTCTACATTAACTCATGAAGACATAGAGCAAATTGATGAAGATGACTTGGAGGAGATGGATATAAAATGGCAAATAGCTCTTCTTAGCATGAGGGCTAGGAAATTCTACAAGAAGATTGGTAAGCCTATTCACATCAATGGTGGTGAAACTGCAGGCTTTGATAAGAAGAAAGTGGAGTGCTTTAACTGCCACAAGTTGGGACACTTTGCTAGAGAATGTAGAAGACCAAATACCAAGGAAAACATGTCTACTTGGTACAAACAAAAGAAGGAACCAACTGTGGAAGAACCAAAGGCAATGTTGGCTATTGATGGTGTGAGCTATGATTGAGTTTCATGGTGATGATCAAGAGGAAGAACCTTCCGATCTCGCTCTTGTTTCTACCGAATTTGCTCTCATGGCTTTCTCTCGACTCGAGGTACAAAACTTTGAATGTTGTTCTAAAACATGTAGGGCTGCTAGAGAAGTTGAAAGGCTTAATGAATCTTATGAAAGTCAAAGAACAGAGTTGATTGCTGCTAATTATGTTGTGACAAACCTTAGGAGAGGTTTGACTGTATTAGAAAAACAATTAGAGCACTATAGAGATAATGAGTCTAAATATAATGATGATATGATTCTTCTTAGAAGAGAGGTAGAACATACAACTGCTGTGAATGAGGCTTTCCAAAAAGAGCTTGATAAACTTAAGAAGATAAATGAGAATGTCAATTTAACTGTTATTATAAGTCTAAATCAATTGATAAAGTTTGGAATGCTCAAATACATAGTAAAGTTAAGTCTGGTATGGGTTATAATATAGTGCCTCCACCACTAAGGGGTGTTCATTCACCTCCAGGTATAGATTTAGCTCATACAGGTCTTGAAGACTTTCAGGATCTTGATCTTGAATATGGTCCTCCCAAAACTGTGAAATATGAGGAAGAGGTTAAGAATGATAATGATGTTTTTGAGAGTGCTAGTGACTCATCTGTTGTTGATGAGAATGCTAAAAAAATATAGAGACTTCTATCCCAAAAGTTGTTAATACTGTTATAAAGGAACCTAGTAAACAAGCTAATAAACCTAGATCAACTGTAAGGTATGCTGAGATGTATAGGAATAAGCCTACAGCTCCTAGGGGTAACCAGAGGAGTTGGAATCATGTTAAATCTCAACAACTAGGTAGTGATTTTGTGATGTACAATAAGGCATGCTATATCTGTGATAGTTTTGATCATTTACATGCTTATTGTGACTATCATGTTGGGAGAAGGGAAGTCAATGGGAATAAAAGGGTGGAGTCTAACAGGTTTCCAAATAATGCTCACCCTAATCCACATAGCAAAATGGTCCCAAGAGCAGTTCAACTAAGAAGTGGCCTTAAAACTTTTGCCACTACAAAAACAGTTAACACTGCTCACCTTAAGTCACTTGTTAAAAGTGCAAAGTCCAAAAAAAATTTTTCAAAATCTGCACAAACAGGGAAAGGAACTTTTCAAACTAAAAAGGTTCATTATAACCAACAATGGGTACCTAAAACCAAACCAAATAGCTTCCATCGCTCATTCAAAAGTTACCACCGCAAGGGTTGTAAACAAGAAAAGAGGGGACATGGGCAATGTTGTGAAGGCCTCGACACATCGGGAATGGAAACCTAAATGAACTACCTCTACATCCAATCCCAATGGTGTATCAATGACCTTTGATAGATTTAATCGTATTGATACACGAGGCGATCCAAGTCAATCATGGCTTGGGTCCCCAAAAGAAACTAACTCTTTACTTTTGTGCGGGAACATCCAAGGAAAAAAGATCGGATCAAGGATATACAGATAGTGGGTGTTCAAGGCACATGAATGGCAACAAGTCCTATCTCTCGATTTTGAACATTATGATGGACAATATGTCGTTTGGAGGTGGAGTTAATGGAAGGTTCTTGGTAAAGGAGTCATCAAAGCGGTAACTTGGACTTTGAACACATGTATTATGTAAAAGAGCTTAAGTATAATCTTTTTAGTGTATCACAAATGTGTGACAAGAAGAACAATGTTCTTTTACCAAAGATATGTGCTTTGTTCTCTAAGGATTTTAAGATGCCCGATGAAAGTCGATTCTTCTTAAAATTCCTAGAAAAGGCAACCTATATAGCTTTGATATGAACAACATTGTTGCTAAAGATGATTATGCTTGCTTGCTTGCAAAGGCCACAATGGATGAATCCATGTTATGGCATAGAAGACTTGGTCATGTTAACTTCAAAACCTTTAATAAGATTGTCAAAGATGGTTTGGTGAGAGGCTTACCTCAGAAAAGATTTGAAAATGATCAAATCTGTGTGGCTTGTCTTAAAGTCAAACAACATAGAGCTTCTTGCAGGTCAAAGTTGGTTAACTCTATTGCTCACCCTCTTCAAATGTTACATATGGACTTATTTGGTCCTACATCCATGGCGACTTGAATCTAAAGAAATATTGTCTAGTGGTGACCGATGATTTTAGCGAGTTTACATGGGTTTTCTTTCTTAGAACCAAAGATGAAACAACGAGCATCCTCAAGATCTTTGTCACGAAGTTGAAAACCAATATGATATGAAAGTTAAAATCATTAGGTGTGACAATGGGACATAATTCAAGAATAGAGTTATGGATGATTTTTGCGAGATAAAGGTATTAAAAGAGAATATAGTGTTGCTAGAACTCCTCAACAAAATGGTGTTCTTGAGAGGAGGAACAAGACACTAATAGAAATCTTAGAACCATGTTGGCGATTCTAAATTGCCATCACTTTTGGAAATTTGAGCGATTAACCTTGCATGTTATGTGCAAAATAGGGTTTTAGTGGTAAAACAAAGAACAAGACACCTTATGAATTATTTAGGGTAGACCACCTATCCTTGACTTCATGAGACCATTTGGATGTCATGTATCTATTTTCAATACCATAGATTATCCGGGAAAGTTTGATGAAAAATCGATGAAGGGTATACATTGGGTATTCCAAGGTCAAGAAAGCTTTTAGAGTATTCAACTTAAGAACCCAAAAGATTGAAGAGAATATGCATGTTGTGTTCCCGGAAAACAAAGAAAATCTCAAAGGAACCGGTCCGAAAAGGTTGTTTGATCTTGATACTCTAACCAATACTATGAATTATGTACTGTTTCTGGTACATCTTCTTTGATTTTGCAGGTTCAGAAGAGTTTCTTGATGATGATGAACCAAGCAAGGATCATGCAAATGATCAAGATGAATTCAGTCTACCTCTTTGGGACTATGCAGATAATGATGTTACACCAAAAACTGGAGATGCTCACCCTTCTAATGATTTTGGAAAGAAATGAAGTAGCAATTTGAATGCTGAAAACTCTGAAAGCAGTGGCAATTCTGATTCCAATGCTAGTCCAGAAATTTCCACTGCAACACCAGAAGTGGATATTACAACTCCAGTTACAGAGGAAGCTCAAGCCAATGATGTTAAAATCTCAAATATGCCAAATGAGATTGCAGTTCCTCAGACTCCCCACACTTCTATTCATAAATCACATCCTCTTGAAAATGTGATTGGGGATGTCTATTCACCTGTGAAGACTAGAAGACACAAAGCTGCCTGATATTCATGGATTTATAAGTAAAATATATGAATCTAAGACTCATGAAGGCAAGAATGAATGTCTCTTTATGTGTTTTCTGTCACAAATGGAGCCAAAGAATGTTTACAAGGCACTTGAAGATGAAAGTTGGGTGGAAGCAATGCAAGAAAAGTTGCTCCAATTTAAGCTTAAAAAGGTTTGGGTGCTTTGTGATTTGCCTTCTGGCAATAAGGTAATAGGTACTAAATGGGTGTTCAGAAACAAGAAGGATGAAAGCGGAATTGTTATCAGAAACAAATCTAGGATTATGGCTCAAGGATACACTCAAGAGGAGGGTATTGACTATGAAGAAGTGTTTGCCCCAGTTGCACGTATTGAAGCAATCAGGCTGTTCTTAGCCTACGCATCCTTTATGGGCTTTAAATTCTATCAAATGGATGTCAAGAGTGCTTTTCTATATGGGCAGATTGATGAGGAGGTCTATGTTTCTCAACCTCCAGGCTTTAAAGACCCTGACTATCCTAATAAAGTGTACAGGGTAGTTAAAGCTTTGTATGGCTTGCATCAGGCACCAAAGAAATGGTATGAAACCCTAACTACTTATCTTCTTGATAATGGGTTTCATAGAGGCAGAGTGGATCAAAATTTGTTCATCAAGAAAGACATCTTACTGGTTCAAGTGTATGTTGATGATATCATTTTTGGATCTACAAAGCCAGAGATGTGCAAAGAATTTGAGAAACTAATGAAAGAAGAATTCAAGATGAGTTCTATGGGTGAACTCACATTCTTTTTGGGACTTCAAGTACAACAAAGGCCAGATGGTATTTTCATCAATCAAGATAAATATGTGGCTGAGATACTAAAGAAGTTCAAGTTCACTGATGCTAAGTCATCCAGCACCCCTGTAGGTAAGACTATACATCTACTCTTGAAGGAAAATAGTGGTAAAGCAGCTGATGTACACATGTACAGGTCTATGATTGGTTCCTTTATGTATCTTACATCATCTAGACCAGACATCATGTTTGCAGTGTGTGCTTGTGCAAGGTTTCAAGTCACTCCCAAGTTCTCTCACTTGGCTGTGAAGAAGATTTTGAGATATCTTAAAGCATTTCCTACTTTGGGATTGTGGTACTCTAGAGATTCTCCTCTAGATTTGGTTACTTACTCGAGATAGTGACTATCTTTGGAGCTAGTTTGGATAGAAAATCTACAGGTGTATGCTAATTTTTGGCAATGATTAGTGTCTTGGCGGTGTAAGAAACAAACTATGGTGGCTAATTCATCAACCGAGGCGAGTATGTGGTGCCGCAAGTTGTTTGTGCTTAAGTTCTATGGCTTCGAATCAACTTTTGGACTATGGGTACAATTTCATGAACACCATCATTCATATTGACAATAGCAGTACCATATGCATTATTAAGAATCTAGTTCAACACACAAATATTGAAATTAGACACCATTTCATAAGAGACTGTTATGAAAAGGGACTAATTCAAGTTGTCAAAATGCATACTGATGACAACTATGCTGATTTATTAACAAAAGGACTTGATGTGGGTAGATTTCAGTACATGGTAACAAGTATTGGAAATCCATAGAGGAGAGTTATTTTACATACCAAACTTTTCTTACATACAAAGGGACTCATCTCCACCATCCATCTAAAAAGAAATCAATGGCTGAGATTAAAAGCATTTCATTATTTCACATATTTTTTTATAATTTAAATATATCTTAAACCGTTAATCGTTAAGCAAAAATAGTTACACCATCGCAACGAGCATTTCATTATCTTTCTATAGACGGGCACTTTGATAAACTTTCGAAAAAGAAAAAAAAATCGTTTTTTCACCTTTTTTCATCTTTTTTTTTCGTTTTTTTTCGAAACTGAAATTTGCATGAAATATCATATATGATTTAACACTAATTTGTAGATCACATGTGATATTAGTGTTAAATCACATATGATATGTAATATCATATGTGATACTAGTGTTAAATTATATATGATAAATCACATATGATATACATATCATATATGATTTAACACTAATATCACATGTGGTATTCAAATTAGTGTTAAATCATATATGATATTTTAATGCAAATTTCAGTAACGTAAACAAACGAGAAAGCTTTAAAAAAACGTGAAAAATACGAAAAAGAAAAAAAAATTGTCGAAAGTATATCAAAGTGCCTATTTATAGAAAGATAATTAAATGCTCGTCCGAATGATATTTTCTTTTTAAGCTAACGATTAACGGTTTGAAAGTTATTAATATTTTAAAAAGAGGATGAAAGTGGGTTTTTAAATTGTTGGGATTAATCTCATCCATTAAATCAAATAAAAATGGATGATGGAGGCTGATCCCTTAGTATGTAAATAATCTTTTGTCATCAAATGATCTTAAATCAAATCCATAAACTTTTTGTGTCACATTGTCTTTGGTGTTGAGTGGAAGTTTCTGGGTACTAATATTATTGTATAAGTTTGTATATGTTTTGTGCTTGTGTTTTTGCTTGTTCAATAACTTTTATGCAGCATAGATGGGAGTTGATCTTAAAAGGTGTATAACTGAGATACACAACAACTGGTTATTGATTTACCATGTCTTATCCACATAAGAACCAACTAGTCCGAGAAAACGCTCTCAGTGCAGACTTGACTAATCCATTTATGGTTGATAGTTTACCAAAAACTATATGGTTATCAACTCACCATATTCTTTATGATTAAGAGTTGGCTAGTCCATAGCAAACGGCTCATGGTAAAGACATATCAAATCCGTTGATAGCGGTAGTTTGCTAAAAACTATGATAAGAGCGATCTAGTTTTCATATGTTTTTCTTTACCACTACTCTTTGAAATTTTGTAAAAATTACCACCGCTAGTTCTGATTTCCATGCGACAATGTTATTTTACCACTTGATCTAGCTGTTACAACTGTTGTGTCAGTAATACATTTTTTACTAGCCGTTGTAGAAAAATTGCTTTCCATATATATAGGGTAACTTCTAGAAATTATCTACTTTCCTATTTGAATATTTATCCTTTAAAGATAAATACTTTTCTTAGATAATCTTTCTTGCGCTACACTCTTAAACCCTACCTCTATATATCTTTTGTCTCAATTGGCTAGTTATTCCTTCAATTATTACTGACATAATATCGTTTTCATCAAAGTTTCTATGGCACCATTAAAATTTGCGAGATGAGCACAACCAAGTGGCCTACCTACGTGAAGTCAAACGAGAAGAGTAGCCTGTTTTTCATCGATTGTGGACTTTCTCAATACTACCCATATAAGGTATGATTTGCTTTTAAAACCCACAATCTATATCTCAAATCAAGCAGTTTTGGACTTACGCTAAGTCCATAACACTGAGGATAGAGATACACATGAAATAGTAGATGCTCTAAGAGCCATTGTGGATGGGGTAACTATTGATGTTCTTGAGGCATCCTTGAGAGAGTTCTCCAATTGGATGATCTCAATGGTATCATCACATTACCTATGCCGAAATACATGATACTTTATCATCCATGGGGTATGATACCACCGATAAAAATGCTACTTTCAAAAGAGTGGTTTTGTCCCCAATAAAGATTTTTGATACATACTCTTTTACATTGTCTCAGTCCAAAGAAAACATCTTATGAGCAATTTAGTTCAATCATGGCTTACCCTTTGGTTTGTCTAGCCACTGATAAGATTTTTAACTGGTGAAAATATATTTTTACAAGTATGACTGGCAATGTAAATAGTTCAACAAAATTTTTAATGTATCCAAGGTTTGTGCAAGCAGTGCTTAATGAGTTTCAACTGCAACCCCCTACAAATGTTTATAAAATCAGTTGCCTCAAGCCTAAAGTTTTTCAAAACATGAACAAAGATGGAAACATGATTTTTACACCTCTCTTTCCTCAAATGCTTGCAAAGATTTCAACTGAACAAAACTCACCCATAATCTCTGTTCCAAACATTGATTATACTCCACCTGTTTCTGCACCTTTTGGTCTAGGGACAAGCAGTGGTAGTTCTAGATTTCAACCTAGTCCAACTAGGGAGGAATCTAAGCCATTGCCCCATGATTCACCTCTCCCAACAGGTCACACGATTGGAAGTGATGAGGGCAGTGGGCAACAAATGGAATTGATGGTTTTGTGTACCAAATTAGCCACGCAGGTTGAATCTCTACAGAAGGACCTGGCACATGTCAAGAAGCAGCATGCCAAGGATATTAAACACTTAAAAGAGGAGATTCAGACCTTGAAGGAAGAGTTGCAGGGGTTGAAAAAGCAAAGGAAAACTGTAAAGTTGGTGATCTCATCTTCATCCTCACCTAATGATGGTGATTCAGCTAGTTTTGATCAAGATTTGGGTAATTCTTCCAAACAGGGGAGGAAAACAGGTGCTAAAACTCAGGGGAGGAATTGATTTTGTAGATGAAGGTGTTTCTAGTAAATGTGCAGAGGAAGCTGATACTCAAGAAGAGCAACTAGAGCAAGATATTTTCTGTATTGCAACTAATTTTACCACTGATCCAATTTCCACTGCAGAGCCAAATATTCTCACTGATGAACATAATGTTGCCATTGCATGTGAAGAAATTGATAAACAGAAGAAAGACAAAGGTAAAGTTGTTATGCAAAGCACAGAGCAAACAAGAAGAAAGTTTTCAAAGAAAGTACAAATTCAGATTGCTCATGATGCTGAAGTTGCAAGAAAGATTAATGAAGAAGAAGTTGCTGAAAAGAAAAAGCTTGAAGAAATGGAGATTGCAAGCTTTTGGAGACTAAAAGGCTGGATAGAATGGAAGATCTTATAGAAGATCCACTTACCATTGTTCAACCTAAAAGACTTAGAGAAAAGAATCCAGAGTTCAGCTATGTACCTACTGAAGAAGAAATTGATTTCTTGATTGCACATGATCCAGTAATCAAGAAAAAGGCAATTGACCTTGTAGCTGATGCATCTTTAACTGAAGAACAAAGAATTGCATAGTTAAAATATTTTATACAGATGAAGAATAATCAAGCACTTCAAGAGGCTATTGTTTCAGTCAAGAAAGGCCAAAAGAAACCAAGACAACCAACTAATGCACAAGTTATTGCATACATGAAGACTTATTGTTGCAATGTTGGTGGTTGGAAGAGGCATCAATTCAAAGGAATGTTTGATGATAAAGTTGAAAGTATCTGCTATAGAGTTCAAAGATTTGATAAAGATTTTATTCCAATGGACTCTGAAGAAGAAGCAAGAAGGCATCCCGATTTAAAAGAAAGGCCAAAGATAGTGAATTTCGGTGGTAAGAAGACCAAGTTCTTTGAAGAACAAGAAGTTCCAATTGAGAAGTTCACGAAGAACAATTTGATGGAATGATTGTAATAGAAGAAGAAGATTTTTATCCGGAACCACTGCAAGTTAGACATCCTATCATTGATTGGGAGGTTTACACTAGCAATTTTGCTCCAACATGGAAGATCACAAGGCTGGGTGGTGAAACTTCATCATTCATTCAATTTGAAGATCTCATCAAAGCTTTTGACATAGATGACCTTGACAAATTATGGAAGTTAGTTTAAGAAAGGTTTGATGCTCAAGATCTCAAAGATATGAAGGAGATGCGCTTATGGGTTAATCTTAGAAGGCTCTATGAACCGAGATGTTAATGATGATTTACGAAATTCTCATGTACTGTCACGGTACTAAATGGTTTTACTATGACTCATGTGAAGTTCACCATGTTTCTCTGACAAATGGAGTAGATGCATTCAGGGCTTCTTGAGAAAGAATATCCACTCGAGCTGGAACTCTCACGGTAATGTTATGTACAACAATAAGAGTTCATGAAGACAATGAGAAGGTCAGAGCATCGTTACATAGGCTTCAAGATCAATGTTTAAGAGCTATTCAGAAGTTAAGGAAGAAGTAAAGTGTTTGGTTGAATTCCCCAAATCCTTGAAGATGATGCACATTGAAGAAACTTATTGATTTGTAGAGAAATCATAAGTTTAGGGGAGGATTGTTGGGAATAATCTGTTACCACTGATAGTTGTGGAAGACACTGCCTGGATTACACTAGCAGTGGAAACGTATTACCATTGCTGGTATATTATTACCACTGCTATTAGATAATGGTTAGGAAAACATGTCTAGATAAGTATAGAAAAGATCTTGTGTATATTTTATATTGTTAGCTTTATACTTATCTTGTAAAGGACTCCTTGTACTATAAAAGGAGGTCCTAGTTCATTGTCTTAGGTACTTACTTATCTACGTACTTACATACATATGGCTTCAAGGTGTAACCCTAGTGATAAGCAAAGATCACTCGTATTATTCATTAATAATATTGGAGCTTAAGTTTTGTGTTTAATCTGTGTTTACTTACAATACATCATACAATCCGTCTTCTAAGTATTACTAAGTAAATTCCGCGTGCTTATTAATATTATACAAAATATCATTGACACAAGGTGTGTGTCCAGATCCATTAGGCTCCATCTCAGGTTTTGAAATTTGTATGAAGATAAGAGGTTGTGAGGTTGAGTGGTTTTGAGGATAAGATCTGATAGGTTTTGGTGGGAGAAGATCTCAAGTTTTCTTTATGGGATATAGAGCAGATCTGGTAGCTTTTGGTGGGAAGTTTTGGCGCCAGTATTTTTGGAGGGAAGTTTTGACGCCAGTATTTTTGGAGGAAAGTTTTAGCGCCATTATTTTGATTGGATATTTTGATGAGATAAAGAGTTATAGAATAACCAGTTTTGATGATATCACCTCGACTTTTTAGTTCAATATATCATGTATAACTATATCACCTTGACTCGTTAGTTTAACATATCATATATAACAATATCCCCTCGACTCGATCGTTTAACGATGTCATTTAGAATCATTCGTCTAACATCTCATGTATAACGATATCATCTTGACTCGTTCGTTTAAAATTTCATGTATCACGATACTATCTCGATTCATCCGTTTTAACATGTCATGTATAATGATATCACCTCGACTCGTTCGTTTAACATCATGTATAATGATATCATCTCGACTCGTTCGTTTAACATATCATGTAAAACGATATCACCTAGACTCATTTGTTTAACATCATGTATAACAATATCACCTCGACTTGTGATGCAGGTTTTACTGACCAGGTTTTAATATTTATAAAGTCTCGTTATACCTATGGTCTACCCTAGTGCACTAACGGGCAGTGTACCCGGTCGTGTGTAGTGTAGTATTCGGTAAAACCGAGGTCATCCCAAGAGCTATGTGTGATGGATTATTACTAAGTCTAGGTGTCACAGATTAATAAAGGTTTCAATAAGGAATTAATTATTAAACTACCAAAGCAGATAAAAGCAAATAAAGGCAAAGAATAAATCAATAGAGGATAGTGGTGCTAACCTAGTTATTCCTCCTAGCTAGTTATGTCTATGTATACTTACTTCCAATTACCTCAGGTGGGGTCAAAGTCGAGAGGACACCATTTGGTCAATTTGCCCTAGCCTATCAGCAAAGATGCCACCATAGGAGAAGTCAGGTGTCCCCTCATAAGTCCTGTTGTTCCTGGTCCCCTAAGCCAAGTCATTAAGTACCTACATGCTAGATTTATAACAGTGAGTGCCCGGGCGTTAGCAACTTAAACACTCACCCCTAATTCTTAAGTTCATCCAAACGGTAGGTGATCGTTGGTCAAATCGCACGAGAGAAAGGGTCGTTAGTTGGTCATATCTTACCCTTCTCCTCATCCACTCACCTAAGGTCGGTTGGTCATATCTCTGGGCAATTGGCCTCACCGCCATTCAAAACTACCTAAACAAGGGTAGCTACCAATAAACTATGCATGCATACACTTAGAAATAATTATACTAAGTAATGTAAACGCAAATAAAACAATTAAGGAATCATAACTAGGCCAAGCACCAAGAGGTGCTTAGCCACATATTAACCATACAAATCAATTCAATATTTAAAGGTACGAAATACATGAATCGAAAGTAAAGAAAAGATAAAATGCTAATGCTTATCGTAGGGAGTGATTTCTCCTTGAGACGACTCGTATGCTCCTCTAGACCTGCCTTTAGCTTTTTCCCATGTTCTCTGGGTCATTGTGTGTGTGGAATGGGATGATTAGAAATCTGGAATTTGAGGGGTATTTATAGGCGGATCCGGGTTATGGCGTAACTATAACAAGAGTTACGACGTAACCTTCACTTTCTTCGTATATTGCACTAGATCTGCTGGTTACGGTGTAACCTTATTAGTGGTTACGTCGTAGTCTTCAATATACTTGGTTACGCCGTAATTGATGAAATAGTTATGGCGTAGTTATCAGCGGCGTGGAATCTCATTTGACCTAATATAGTTACGTCGTAGTCTTTGGGAAGAGTTGCGCCGTAACCTTCTGATGAGTTGGTTTTCCGAGTCACGCTTTAGTTACGGTGTAATGTGACAGACGAGTTACGCCATAACTTCTTCAAAGTCAGCAAACTATGATAAATCTTTTGATATTTCTCCAGTTCCGCGTCTCTTTATCTCCAATGCTCGTAATTTACCTGAAAGTGGAAAATAATGGAAAACAAGCGTAAATCCATATAAATGATATAAGTTACAAGCATTATCGGGGGAAATTGACACTTAATATTCAGGACTATTTGATGTTATCAAATATCCCCCCACTTTAACTCTACTTAACCTCAAGTAGACCTTATTAGAAAGATTCCTAAAAAGATATCTCCCAAAATATGGAAAATATAAGTTTATAAATCACTTATGCTAGAATAAAACAAAGCCGAACACCTCACGAAATGGGAACGAAACACTCAAATCTCTCAACTATTCTAAGTGTCAATTTCGGGTGATCACTCAATCGCATGTCATAGCATGTATTCTATCATAAGCTTGGCGGTTACACAAATCTCCACCACTAGAGTTAAGGGCTAAACAATTCTCAAAGGCAATATGGTAGACACGACAAAGGTTAAGGGGTGACTAGTCATTACTAACATGTCACGGTAAATTGGATAATATTAATGATACATGACCATATCCATGGCCAAGACATCAAAGATTGCTCGCTGCATCACCTAGACACGCTTCATGACTAATGGGTAGGATAAGACATGGGATATATAAATGGTGTAAAATAAAAAATCAAGCAGGTAGTCTAAATCTACAACCAAGTCATCACCACTTATCGTCCGCCCAAAGTTCAAGTTTTGAAGTCAAGATACCGGATCATGAAATACTAGGTAGATGTGTCATTAGAGAACGTCGTGATGGGCACACTACCTTTTCTCCAACTGTTGGCATAATTACCAACTCTAATCTTCAAATGTGACCGAGGTGGCCTCCTCGATACTAAATCTATAAAGCTTATAACATAGTGCTTATAACATTGCACTTTACAATAACTAAATAACATAACAATTTTTTTTTTTTTTTCGAATCATTTTTCTTTTCAACATAACAATAATAACTAAACATTATATCCCCCCACTTGAGATGAACAATGGGAATTGGGGGGGTCTTCAATGATCTTCAAGAATATGTTGTCGATGAAAGCATGATTTCCGAACCTTTCCACTTGAACCTTGAACTTAGGCAAATGATGACCTCCCAATCACAAATAAAGACTACAGGGTAGGCTAAGGTGTATAGGTGTATTGAAATAATATATTGGGTTAACAAAATGAAAGGAATGGCTCAGATGGGTGTATCTAGGGGTATTTTGCACTAAAGGTGAGTGCAACAAAAGGGTTTCACATGGGGTCCAGAAATCGAGGTGACTAATCGATAGACACACAATGGTAGGCTATTTGGGTGATAATCCTATAATATTGCCTTCTAAAACTGAAAAGTCCAAATACATTGAGCTAACTCAACATACCTAGTCTATGGTCTCGAAATGATGCACAGGCCAAGTTCTATAGTTTACAAGCTACCGGCACACTCATAATTTGATGGATTTGGGGTAAAATATTGGAAAAAGATAAGGCTAATCTCACCATATAGTATCAAGGGTTGTATGTGCTCGGCTAAGGTCTAATCTAGTTAGATTAAGAAAAACATGTCAAAATTTTATAAAATGGCATAATTTTTCAAAATAAACTAGAAAAACGAGGGCAAAATAATGTTCAAGAGATAATTCTACTCCCGTCTCCCACTTGAATTGTACAAAGTCCCTTTTGTACTAAGCATTAAATAAAGGTGAAGAGAAAAGTAGAACTAAAGCGAGAACTTCCCTGAAATTTGCTCCACAAAGAAGGAAGGCCTACAAAAAAGAGACGTGCCTTCGTATAAGCGTCATGAACAAACTTCAATCCCTGAAATCACACTACCGACAAGCATAATTCTAAAAAGAAAAAATGAAAAATGAAAAACAAACCTAACTCAATTTCGTAGGAATCACGATTGCATTTAGCATATGCAACAAGCCTTTTGAACCGCTTAGTGTACCAAGTGGACGAGTGAAGTCTCGTGAGGGTTTACAGGGAACACACCCATAAAGTTCATTTAAAATACTAATACAAGGTTATTGTGTTTTAAATGAAAGAATTAAAGCTGAGGAAGGTTACGTCGTAACTCTTTGAAGGAGTTACGCCGTAACTGGCAAAACCTGACATAAGCTTCAAAGCGAGTGGTTACGGCGTAACCACAGAGATGGAATTACACCGTAATTGGTAATGCGTCCAAGATTCTGCTACAAAAGGTTGGTTACGGCGTAATCACACATTTGAGTTACGCCGTAACTATTGTCAGATCAACAAACTACAGCAGTAAGTACTTCTACGTTTCATGCAAAAATGGTTATAAAACACAAAACCCTACAGAAATAAAAATAAAACAAAAAAATGGATAATTCCGGTTGTCTCCCAAACGAGCACTTTTCTTTATTTACGAGTCTTTAAGTTAGACTCAGAGCCGCAGGGCTTCTATGGGGGCCTATGGACTTGCCCGACTTCTTCAATGTCTTTCATTAGGTTATGCCTCACCCAGGCGACATTTGTGGTAGTGCGGAGGTATTCATTAGTTTCAATATTCCTGATTTTGCAAAATTTTTCCTCCGGTCCCAAGTGGTAGCGAGTGAACTCGTATTTTTCGACAATAATTGGTGGAGGCCTCTTGTAGGGAATCCCAAGGAGTTTGCACCTCCTTTGCTCATATGCCTCGTCATCAGGGTCAGTAAATTCCTCATTTCCTTGCAACTCAAGGAAATCTAAAATCCCCTCAATGTCATCGTCATCAAAAGCGGGACCTTTAAACCATTCTTCATCAAGCGGATTCTCCACTAGTACACGCTTGCATTATTCTCAACCGTAATTCCACTCGTGTTGTTAGGACTCTCGTTGTTTTTTACTCATGTACTCCTTCCAAATCTTTTCTTTTGTTAACGTATCTACATGTCCATACTTAATTTTTACCCAACTATCAAATCCCAGGTTGTCCAACCAAGGCAAACTTGTTCTTTCCTCATCGTTGGTTGAGGTCCAAAAGAATTCGTCTTCTCCCATTCTCCTTACATTTATCGTCATACGGGTTGCATGATGCCCATAAAACTTCCCCAGGAGATTTTATTTTTCGCACCAGTGACTACGTAATTCCTTGTTGTCAGTTTCGCTTAAATGATCTTCCATGCAGTAGATGTTGTTATTAGCCACTTCCTTTTTCTGATTATGCTCCTCATAGTCAATCTTGAGTTTTTTAAGAAGATTCGGGTTAATCTTAGCATTCCCGAATTGTATTGTGTACCAATCTTCAAATGTCAAATCACCGAACTTGATATTGTGTCTCTCAAGCTCGTGAGGCACGTCTACTCTTCCTCTTTTCATTATCCCGCCGTTGCAATGCTTGCGGAAGGGGTCGACGTAAACCATGCTCGTCTTCGCTTCATCGTCGATTATGATTATTGGAGTGCACCAATGAGTGATAGGTGCCTCCTCTTCTTCCTCGAAGGAGAGTTTTCTAATCTTTCTTCGTCAAGATATGCAACCCACATAAATTTGTTATTCTTGATCCTATCCTTATCGTCTCCCCCGTCGGAAGTTTCGTTTCTAGGGTCGCATGAAGCCCATAGATCATACGAGTCCCCCTTAGTTACGGGTATAGCCATGCACCAGTGATATTTCTTTTTAGATGGGGACAGAGAGAACATATTAATGTTGTGGGACCATCCTTTAATCACATGTGTTCCTGATTCGTCTACTTCGAGAAAGCTGTCTTCCCATGCATCCCAGTTACGCCATAACTGTAATGTATGGTTACGGCGTAACTCGCTTAAGTCATCTTTATCAATATCAGTCATAACTCCTTGATCGCTGTTAAAGACATAGTTACACCATAACTCTTCAGATAGGTTACGGCGTAACTCAAGACTCTCGACGAAATTTCCACCATTAATCGCATCTTCAGTGCGAGAATTCCCCTGTATTTTTGACTCATTATCAGCAAAAATCACTTTACATTCCATAGCTGGTTTTGATCCTTCTAGTCTATTGTTATTCATTCTTACTTTCTCACTGAGCTTCTCCACCATAGATTCAAGGTTTTTTAGGGTTGTGTCGTGATTGGAAAGGCTTCTGTCAGTGTTTTCCTGGAATTCCTTTAACTACCCATCTTGCTCCTTTTGTCTTTGGGCTGAACTTTTCAAGAATTTGTCAATTGTTTCTTCAAGACCGGGCTTTCTTTCTTTGTAAGGCCAACGGTTGTAATTTCCACGGTATCCGTTATTATTTTGATTGTCTCCGTAAAACGGTCGATTTTCTCCATATTTTGCTTCTTCAATTATATTTTCTTCGTCAACGTAAGGACAATTCTTAGTCAAATGTCCCCCACCATAGTTTTCACAACCCACTTGGATGGCATGAATGGTTTCTCTGACTTTCAGCATGTCTCGACTAAGATTTTCAATTTTACTAGCGATTGCTGCAATTCCATCGAAACTTCCGCCTTGGTTTCTTTTACTTCCTCCGTCGTGCCATTTTTTTGAGTGATCAGCCATTTTTGAATGGCTTCAATAGAAAGAGTAAGAGTCATGTTCGGAATAGGTCCTTGATAGTCCAACATCTATCTCGTAGTTACGTTGATTCCTTTATAGAAGATGTTTACCTTTTGCTGGTTGTTCAGATCATGTGTAGGACATTTGTAAAGGAGATCATTGTATCTATCCCAAGCTTGATACAATGTTTCATCGCCTTCTTGTTTAAAATTATGGATCTCCAAAAGCTGGTTAGAAATCTTCAATGGCGGACAATATCTACGAATAAAGTGTTTCTTAAGTAGAGCCCAAGTATTAATTGCCCGTGAATCTTTCGATCCATCTTCGCGACTCCAGAAGAGTCATTGGGAATACCCTTGGCATAATAACATCATGAGACACGTGCGGAATGTTGAAAAGGCTTGCGATGTATAGGACATTTTCAACGTGCTCATATGCATCTTTGTCCCTGTTTCCTGAAAAAGGGTTAGCACGAAGCTCCCTCATAAATTGGTCTTTAATTGCGAAGCGGACATCCGCTCCAATCGGGGGTCTTACGAGACCTGGCCCTTGTTCTGCTCTTGTCAACGCCAAATATTCCTCAATAGTGAGGTCATCGATGTTAACAACTTCCATGGTACCTGAAAACTCGAATAATGATCGTGAGAATAATAGAAAAGTTTAAAACGAAATGAAAGACTTAATATTAAATTATTATCCTAATATAACTCCCCTGCAGCGGCGCCAAAAACTTGATGCAGGTTTTACTAACCAGGTTTTAATATTTATAAAGTCTCGTTATACCTACGGTCAACCCTAGTGCACTAACGGGCAGTGTACCCGGTCGTGTGTAGTGTAGTATTCGGTAAAACCGAGATCGTCCCAAGAGCTATGTGTGATGGATTATTACTAAGTCTAGGTGTCACAGATTAATAAAGGTTTCAATAAGGAATTAATTATTAAACTACTAAAGAAGATAAAAGCAAATAAAGACAAAGGATAAATCAATAGAGGATAGTGGTGCTAACCTAGTTATTCCTCCTAGCTAGTTATGTCTACGTCTACTTACTTCCAATTACTTCAAGTGGGGTCAAAGTCGAGAGGATGACATTTGGTCAATTCGCCTAACCTATCAGCAAAGATACCACCACGGAGAAGTCGGTGTCCCTCATAAGTCTTGTTGTTCCTGGTCCCTAAGCTAAGTCATCAAGTACCGCTACATGCTAGATTTATAATAGTAATGCTCAAGGCGTTAGCAACTTAAATACTCACCACCTAATTCTTAAGTTCATCCAAGCGGTAGGTGATCGAGTTGGTCAAATCGCACATGTAGAAAGGGTCGTCGATTGGTCATATCTTTCCTTCCTGTCTCGATCCGCTCACCTAGGTCGGTTGGTCATATCTCCTAGGCAATTGGCCTCTGACCATTCAAAACTACCGAAACAAAGGTAGCTACCAATAAACTATGCATGCATACACTTAGAAATAATTATACGAAAGTAATGTAAGCATAAACAAAAAATTAAGGAATCATAACTAGGCCAAGCACCAAAAGTTGTAGCGCTCATATTAACCATACAAATCAATTCAATATTCAAAGGTACAAATACATGAATCAAAAGTAAAGAAAAGATAAAATGCTAATGCTTATCGTCGGGGAGTGTTTTCTTCCTTGGAGATAGCTCCGTATGCTCCTCTAGACCTACCTTTAGCTTTTTCCCATGTTCTCTGGCTGTTGTGTATGGAATGGGATGATTAGAAATGATGGAATTCGTGGGGTATTTATAGGCCAGATCTGGGTTACGGCGTAACTATAATAAGAGTTACGCCGTAACCTTCAATTCCTTTGTATATTGCACTAGATCTGTTGGTTACGGCGTAACCTTATTAGTGGTTACGTCGTAGTCTTCAATATACTTGGTTACGCCGTAGTTGATGAAATAGTTATGGCGTAGTTATCAGCGGCGTGGAACCTCATTTGACCTAATATAGTTACGTCGTAGCCTTTGGGAAGAGTTATGCCGTAACCTTCTGATGAGTTGGTTTTCTGAGTCACGCTTTATTTACGGCGTAATGTGAGAGATGAGTTACGCCGTAACTTCTTCAAAGACAGCATACTATGATAAATATTTTCATATTTCTCCAGTTCCGCGTCTCTTTAGCTCCAATGCTCGTAATTTACCTGAAAGTGGAAAACAATGGAAAACAAGCGTAAATCCATATAAATGATATAAATTACAAGCATTATCGGGGGAATTGACACTTAATATTCAGGACTATTTGATGTTATCAACTTGTTAGTTTAATATATCATATATAACGATGTCATTTAGAATCATTCGTCTAACATCTCATGTATAACGATATCATCTTGACTCGTTCATTTAACATATCATGTGTAATGGGAAGATCTCGACTCGTTCGTTTAACATTTCATGTATCACGATACTATCTCGATTCATGCGTTTTAACATGTCATGTATAACGATATCACCTCGACTCGTTCGTTTAACATCATGTATGACAATATCACCTCGACTTGTTAGTTTAACATATCATATATAACGATGTCATTTGGAATCATTCGTCAAAATTTTTAAATCATTTTTAATCTATTTAAATATTTTATAACAAATTTAAAGTAATTTTAAATTATTTAAATTTTTTATAACTAATTTAAATTATTTTTAAATTATTTTTAAATTATTTAAATTTTTTGTTAATACAAATAAGCCGTAAAAACGTTTATTTATATTTTACGATCTTCTAATGTTTTGTCGATAACAAAACATAAGATTATTTTAAAGAAAAGCTAAAATTCGTAAAAGTTTGAATTTGTAGTTTTTACTTTCTTATCCCCTTTTTTGTCGAAACAAAAAGTGTTTGAAATAAAGCAACACATCGTTTTTAAGAAAAACATGTGAAAGGAAAGAAAAAAAAATAGAGAGCAAGTAACGGGAAAGGATCTCGTCGTTACTCCCCCTTGACGAGTCCATCCCTAAGTAAGGGCGTCAAGAAACTAATTCTAATCTAGTTCATTTGCAACTAACTTTTGCAAAGATTACGTCTATGTGGGTGTGCTCCCCTAGATGATTGCAATATTTGCAACGGAAGTCATGAAATTTAAATCAAAGGTTGCAAGTAATTTTGCAGCGTATTGTTTTGACACCAAGCTCCCCAGCTTTAGGATGTCAAATTCTTTATGTGTTAATTGAATAAGCGCAAAACAAGGGTTAGAAAACAAGTATAATTCACAATTTCTGCAAATGTGATTTTAAAAAAAAACTTTTCGACTTCACGGATCCCACTTCCCTCCTAGTAGGGATCCGCTCATGCTATCTTGAGGATCCGTCGGCCGATGACTAAAATCGGCAAAGGTGATATAACAAGTAATGTTATCACATAAATGAGATATGAATACATATTCTCGGAAAAATAACAAGTAGCATGTAATTCCATTTAATAAAACAAGAGTTATGATATACATGACTCTAAAAATAAGAAAATAGATAATACATGACAAGGAATTTCTAAACTATCTAACGCTTGATGCTAGGACACCACTAAAATCTTCTAGCTCAAGTTTTGTTTAGGTTTGATCTCGTCGAAACGTTTGAGGAGATGATAGAACATGAAACGTTGATCTTCTCTTACTTCATGTATCAAACTTTCAACATGTTGACAATGATAGCAATCTTTGTCATGGCTAGGTAGTGGTGGTGGAGGAAATAAAATGGCTTGATGCGAAGGATCAAGTGAAGCGGCTTGCGGAGCTTCAAACGATGGAGGATTGGTGGAGGTGCATTTGAGAATGCCTCGACCAAGAATGATGGTGGTGGTAAGGAAGTGTCAACTTCCATATGGTCGGTGGTTGACTTTGATGATTTCTCATAATCCATATAGGATTATATGATGGAGACAGCGAAAAGGAAGCCGGAGCAAGTGTTGACTCAACACCTTGATTTTGAACCATTATTCCTCCTAATGAGGAGGCATTGTCGGTGGAAGCGGATGAGGCGGCCTAGGAGGCAAGTCCTCTAAATTGTAGAGGTGTGGTGATGATAGTGGTGAAGTAAATGAGATATTTCTAGGAACCAATGGTGATGGTTTAGTGGAGATGATATTGTTTGGCCTAGGAGGTATAGTGGTGTTAGGCATAGGTAGTTTACTATTTGGGGTTTTTCTCATGATGAAATGATTTCAAGAGTTGAAAGTTAGAGTGAGAGTGATTACTATGGAGGTCCTAACAAGGTGGTTTATAAACTAAGAGATTTGGCAATTTAAGCTTTAAGCCACTAGGATTCATTGGAATGTAATGATTGACATGCACAAGAGTCAACTTCAGAGGTTGGACTGATCTAGGAACTCATTTAAGATGAGATGGAGTGTTTGAGTTAGGAAGATAAGTTGAAATGATTGTTTTAGCAAGATTTGACCTATCATGTCATCCGGATCCCACGGTTCCTTTATCAGAGGGATCCGTCTAGGCTAATCCTAGGGACCCGACTATCGGCGACTATGAAAGAGTGGAAATGATGTTTCTAAAATCTAAGACCTATAACATCTTGAGTGTTTCAGTCTTCCTAAGTATCTTAAATGAAGGGGTGCTTAAGTACTTGAAGGTGGTGAGTGATGTAGCTAATGGTTGTCTTTATGGAAGGATTTGGAACTTTCATGAGTACCAATGAATGAGCAAGGATGACACTAAAGAAGAGAGTGTCAATTGAAGCTAAATGATCCTAGAGATGAGGTTGTGACTTATGATTGTGTTTTGGAAAATATCCTAATGGTTTTGAGATGGGAAAACTAGGATTTGATCAACTTTGATCAATTTTGAGGTGAGATTGATTTATGATCAATTTTGTTATAAAAGATTTTTAACCTAGATGTGAAGAGTAAAAGAAATGAAATGTGAGGTTTTGAGAGCGGAAGAGTAATGGATTAAAACAAAGTGATAAATCTATGAATATCTTAGAGTGTGTTCTATGTGAGTTGGAATGAGTAGGAAAGATCAACCTATCTTGATAAAGTCTTAATCTACCTTAAGACACTATGTTTAGCTTAGTGTGAGGTGTTCTAAGGATGTGTTTGACATACAATGCTTGCAATTGCATTTTACATTTCTTGGATCCCACGGTTCCCTAGATGTAGGGATCCGTTTAGTACAACATTTGGGATCCGTCTATCTCGCTAGACGGAACCTTTACTAAAGGTATGCAATGATCTTGACAATGCATTATATTCCAAGTTTTGTTTAAAGGAGTTCTAAAACTAAGATATCAAATGTAAGATGTTTTATTTCATGAAAGAAATAGGATTACATTGATAAATAATGAATAGAGTAGAATTGATCCTATTTGACTATTCTAGGTTCCTTGAGTGTCTTCGCTAGGAGGATCATTATGTGATTGATGGGTATTGGTGGAATCAAGAATGAAGAAAGTCTTCATGAGAGATATGTTTAGCGGTTCCATCATCTTGTTCACAAATCGTACAACGGACTTTGAAATTGAGGATGAAGTGCATAACATTGTGACAGGCGTGTCAAGAACATTCCATAAGGGATGAGTTTATTCTTGAGCCTTGAAGATTTGCAATTCGCCTTGCGAAGAAGTAGGCGAGATTGTATGATTGTTGTGTTAGCAAGCATTACAACATGTGAGCACAACAAGCGGGAAGAATATCTCGATTTCCCAAGACTCCAAACATTTTCACGTAGAATGAGAGCAAGAGGCTTGTACTCTTCTCGGATATCCGTGTATGGATAATGTTTGGATTGGAGTAATATGGTCGAGGTTTGCATATTATGCGATTTAAATCTTCGGAGGGTATGTGTGAACAATATGGACTATTTTCTTCACGAAAGTTGAAGAGAGAATCAATAGACCAATCTTCGGTGAAGGTACATTGTCCATGATTTGGAATCGGAGGATGTGAGCAAAATGCCCAAGGGTTAAAGTGAACTTTTGGTTTTGATATAAAACCAAAGAGATAAGAGAGATCCTCGTTACTGAGCGAGTTCAACTTGACGGAAGAATTCCATTATGAACCTTGGACATATCTTCTCGTTGATTTCAAGAAGACATTCTAGTCCTATGGCTCGGAAGGAGGTATTGATACCTTCTTCAAATTGTGAGAGGTGTCACAACGTCCTTCATGGAGTAGCGGTTTTCGAGATTATTGAACCCACGGACATGATTTCCGTGTGTTGGGCTCAGAGAGATGTTCGAGTGTAGACGCTAGTGAGTAAAACTCAAACTCATATTCATGCGTCATAATTAAACCTATAGAAATGATAGGTTAAAGAAAGAACATGTTTGTGACCAACCTATGATAATCTAATGTTTTTACTAGATTTTATTAACAATGGTATTTAACACTTAACTAACTCATGGTTTTGAAATTCTAGTGGATTATTACTTTTAGAAAGATAGTGGTTTTTTTTAATCTTGCATGAAAATTGTTTTCTAGTAGGACGGATCCCACGGTTTCTTTACAAAAGGGATCCGGCTAGTATATCTTCCGGGATCCGTGGATCTGTAGTAATGTGATACGATTTGATAAAAGGTTTTACGGTTTTATACCACGAGATATGTTTTATCCTAAATTTTCTTTAGCATGCATACATGACCTCTAATGTATCACAAAAATATAAAAACATATAAATCAAAAGGAATGATAAACACATAATAGTAACCTAGATAAACTAGATTAATAATATTGCATTTCAATACTAAGGATGATACAAAGGATTGGGTATATGACCCCAATATAGATTAACAACACAAACTAAATGTCTCCGTATGTGAACTTCATCATAGGGAACACAAGTGCGATGAGTGTTAGGGCGATGAGCACGAGTGTGATGTAAACCATGTTGATAACGGATCTTCTTGGTTTCGATTGGGATGGAATAAGGAGGAGGATGAAGTTTTTGAATGAGAGGAAATTTTTGAAATTGGAAGATTTGAAAAAATGAGGGTTTGATGAGATGGTCGACGGTGGGAGTTTTTATAGGGAAGGAGGAATTTTTGAAATTCGTGTTTCGTTTTATTATTGGATGAAAAGAAATAAAACATAAGTTTTATATACCACGACTTTAGATGAGAAGTAAAACACGTATGTGAGAAAAAGGCTTCCTAATGAAGCTTCATGTAAAACATGTAATTGCACAAAAGATAATCATATAAATACCTAAATGGGTATACTTAATTATCAAGCAAAGTAAAAAGAAAAACATACCTCTAGCGCACTTAGGAATGTCTTTATAAGTGACACAGCAAGTGTTACTTAGACTATTCCCGCTCCTTTGCGTTTAAGATACCATCTTAAGGAAGGTATTCTTGTTACCAAGCGACTCCTAAAGCTTGGTGGGTATGAGCTTTGACTAATCAACACGACAAAGAAGATTAGTGCAATTAAATAAAAAAAAAATGTTGTTATCAATTCAACATCCAAACATATAGTTTTGAAAAACATGGTGTTTGTTTTTATGAAAGAACCTTCTTTGTAGTTTTCAATTAACTATGGATCGTATAAAGTTTTTAAAGTACAATATACTTCAAGAAACTTGGTAACGAAGCTCTGATGCCAATTGTGGAAAACTAGAATGGGGTGTTGAATAGTTTTACCAATTAAAACTTCCTTTTAAACTATTTAGATCGACTTATGTCAATCTATTTGGTTGTGTGTGTTGGATGTTGATAAACAAGCATATTAAGATATGTAATGAAAAGATAAAGTAGAAGCACAAAACCACAACACGAGTATTTATAGTGGTTCACTACAAGGACACCTTCCTTGCCTACTCCACTCCCAAGTCACCTACTCGAGTTCGTAAACACTACACCAATCTCCTTATGGCGGAGAAGCCTTCACAACGCCGCTTAACCTTTTCCCGGTACAAAGCTAAATACCGAGTTCTTTCACACCAAGGCGAACCACACCTACACAACGTCGCCTACCCTTTATGTGGTGCTAAGCTAACCACCGAGTTCTTTCACACCTTAGGTGAACTATACCTTCACAACGTCGCCTACCCTTTATTAGGTACTAGGCTAAGCACCTAGTTCCATTGCAATGGAGGAACTACTACCACACTACACCAACAACTAATCCCAAAAGAGATCTACTTCTTTACAACATCATCAAGGACATCAATATCCTTGGATCTAATGCTAGTCTATCTAGTACATCGAAACACACCATATCGAATGTACATCTAAGGCACCTTTCACTAATGCCTTTGACTAGATCTACAAGACACCTTTCACTAATGTCTTGTGTCTTTACTTCGAAGCACCTTTCACTAATGCTTCAAGTCTTGACTTCTAAGCACTTAAAATAATCTTATGTTTTGTCATCAACAAAAGGGAGATTGTTAATACAAATAAGCCGTAAAACGTTTATTTATATTTTACGATCTTCTAATGTTTTGTCGATAACAAAAGTAAGATCATTTTAACGAAACAAATAAAATCGTAAATGGTTTGAACTAATAGTTTTCTAACACACTTACGCTTTCACATAAAACACTAAAACTAGTATAAGTGATTTTATGCTTAAGATATATATGTACAACAACTAGTGTTTACATATTGGGATAACATATACTTAACTAAGTATATACCAAAATGGACAAAAACAAGTATATACTAAAATGGGTAAAAACAAGTATATACTAAATAGGTAAAACTAGCAAATGGTTTTGACCCATAACCCATGGTTTTATTTATACCACTTAGCCAAGTTCATTGTATCCTTAAGATACATTGTATCTAGAAAGAAAACCATGGATCAACCCATGACCCATGACCCATAACCAAAAATACCCATGGGCAAGAGGAGCGTTCCACGGATCCCGGCTTTGTGCTAGCGGATCCCAAGTGGAAGGGATCCGTGGGATCCGGGAAACAGAGGATTTTTCCTCTATAAATAGTGAGCCATTTCTTCATTATTCCTCACCCCTTTCTAACACACTTTCTCCCCTAAGTTAAATCTCACTAACCTTAGATCCAAGAGATCTATGTTTGTAATCTTGTTTTTTGAGTGATCTTTTAGGTTAATCTTAAAGGCAAGATCACCACCTTTGAAGTCAAGCAAGCTCGAGTCCATGAGTTGCCAAGCTTCTTCATCATCAAGGCTACTAAAGTCCTCTTGTTGATGATCTCTTTCTTTTTTCAAAGAAGTGTAGTGTTGAAGACATTAGTGAAAGATGTCTCAAATGTCAAGGCGAAGATATTAGTGAAGGGTATCTACTGGCTCATGGGATAAGCACTTGTGGTAGGTGCTTAGAAGTCAAGACAAGAAGCATTAGTGAAAGGTGCTTAGAAGTCAAGACTTGAAGCATTAGTGAAGGTGCTTGAGTAAAGACACAATACATTAGTGAAAGGTGTCTTGTAGATCTAGTCAAAGGCATTAGTGAAGGTGCCTTAGATGTACATTCGATATGGTGTGTTTCGATGTACTAGATAGACTAGCATTAGATCCAAGGATATTGATGTCCTTGATGATGTTGTAAAGGAGTAGATCTCCTTTGGGATTAGTCGTTGGTGTAGTGTGGTAGTAGTTCCTCCATTGCAATGGAACTAGGTGCTTAGCCTAGTACCTAATAAAGGGTAGGCGACGTTGTGAAGGTATAGTTCACCTAGGTGTGAAAGAACTCGGTGGTTAGCCTATCACCGTATAAAGGGTAAGCGACGTTGTGTAGGTGTGGTTAGCCTTGGTGTGAATGAACTCGGTATTTAGCTTTGTACCGGAAAAAGGTTAAGCGGACGTTGTGAAGGCTTCTCCGCCATAAGGAGATTGGTGTAGTGTTCTGAACTCGAGTAGGTGACTCGGGGAGTGGAGTAGGCAAGGAAGGTGTCCTTGTAGCGAACCACTATAAATACTCGTGTTGTGGTTTTGTGCTTCTTACTCTTTATCTTTTCATTACATATATTAATATGCTTGTTTATCAACATCCAACACACACAACCAAATAGATTGACATAAGTCGATCTAAATAGTTTAAAAGGAAGTTTTAATTGGTAAAACTATTCAACCGCCCTTCTAGTTTTCCACATTTTTTATAACTAATTTGAATTATTTTTAATTTATTTAAACTTTTTATAACTAATTTAATTAATTTTTAAATTACTTAAAAATTTTATAACAAATTTAATTTATTTAGTATTAATTAAATAATTTAAACAAATTTTAATATACATAAGATAAAGGAAAATAAACAAAAAGTCATGAAATAGGTATATATATATATATATATATAGTGAAACTTTATTTTCTGAACCCACTTTAACTGCGAGAACTGCGAGAACCAATTTTTAACCATTAGATTATTTCATTAATGGATGAGATGACTTGTGCCATTAGTGTAATTAATAAAATTAAAAGGAGTGTTACGTATCTATGTTTGAATGAGTCAGGGGCACAAAGGGAATTTCTAATAACCTATTTTCAAAGAACTGTCATAGTTAATTCATTATATTCTTTTACCTCTCACATATCTCCCTCCCTCTCAAACCCTAATAATCGGCCAGCTACATTATCTCCATAATATATATATATATATATATATATATATATATATATATATATATATATATATATATATATATATATATATATATATATATATATATATATATATATATATATATAACCAATCAATCATGGCGTTTGTCTCTAGTTTACGCTCGTACCCACTGATTCGACATAAACCATGGTTCAATCTTCTACGAGCAATTCTTTTTTTGGTTATAGATCTGGGTAACCGTGAGCAATTCGTTCGCCATGGTTTTTTTTTGTGGTGTCTATCCTTCCCGCGGGCGGTTTATGCTGATTCAGGAGAGTGGTTTCTTGAGTTTTTTTGGCAAGGTTCTTTTTTTTGAGCAAGATCTTCTATTTTTATTATTATGAATAAGTTGATCTTTCAGGTTTATTTTCTTTTTTATGTTATATGATTTTTATTTCAATTGTTGATCAAGGATGGCTTGTGATGATGTTCTAATTGGTATTTTCCATTTTGGCTCAAAGACCTAGAGTTCAAATCTTGTTATGTTTTTTTTCTTCTTAATTTCGTGTCTTAGCTATTGCAGTTGTTTGACCTTTTCTTTGAGGTCAATGATAGTGAACATGAGACTTTAAATTATTTGTTGTTCCTAATCTTTTTGTTCTTTCTTGTTGACTGTTGTTTTAGGTTGATGGTGTTTGAGTTTTTTTTTCATGTTTTTTTGGTTCGATGATATAATTGACACTTTTTTGTTTACAGCTGTAGTTTTAGGGAGTTTAAGGTTTGACCTCAATGATATATGTTTTAATTGTTATGTTATATTATGCTTATAATAATCTAAAAAATAAAATTATCATAGAATTAATAGTTGTGCCATACGAATATTGCTAGCCTAAATCATCATATCACTTTAGCAACTAGTGATTAAAAGAGGCTACTAGTAATTTAATAATTTAATAATTGAAATGGTGCATATGTGTTTTTTAACGCGTACAAAATCAATAAAATATATATGTTTTGTGTAGATACGTATATGTTCGTATAAAACATATATGTTTTGTGTTTTGGATTATAAAACTTATATGTTTTGTGTTTGTATTTTGGATTATAAAACATATATGTTTTGTGTTTGTGTTTTGGATTATAAAACATATATGTTTTGTGTTTATGATTAAAAAACGTGTTTACATTATTAGTTTAATATACACAAGATTGTACATATGCGTTTTGCTAGTTGTCATGATTAATTTCCGTTTCTTATTTGTTTGTGGTTTAATTGTTTTCGTGCATGCTTGTTTCAGATTAATTAATGAAGATGATGATATCATTTAAGACCAGGAAGTGGATGAACACGATTATACATGGAGATAATTTGCGACTTTTGGAGATATATGATTATTGCATTTGTTTTTGTACTTGTAATCAAATGAAATGTAACATTTAAGTATATCAATCTTGTTTTTCTTTTATAATGATTTATGTTCTTTAATTTGTGTTTCAAACTTTCAAAAAAAAAGTTATGATCATGTAAAATATTGGTAGGTTGATAAAAAAAAATGTTAGCTAAAAAAAACATGTATACATTTTGACTAATTGAAAACATTTTTACCTTGACTATTTTAGGAAAAAAAATTATGCACCTTGCTTATTTGAAAAAAAAAAAAAAAAGAAATAATAAAAAGCATGCATGCTCCTTGATATTTCAAAAAAATAATGATTATGTATAAAAAAAACATGTATGCACCATAACTATTTGAAAACATGTTAGGCACTAAAAAAAAAAGAAAAAAAAATACGAATTTTAAAATTTATAAAAAAAACAAAAATAATATGAAATGCCTTTTACTATTATTCCCTTTTGAATTAAATAAAAATAACAAAATGCTATGGACCATTATTTGATGTACATTATGTATTATTAGTTGTAAAAAGGTGGTTCTCGCACTTAAAGTGGGTTTGAAAATAAAGTCTATATATATATATATATATATATATATATATATATATATATATATATATATATATATATATATATATATATATATATATATATATATATATAGGGAGAGTTAACGTGAGATCAAACTTAAAGTTGTAAAAATAAGATCAAGTCTAAAAACCATTAAAACATTTATAAATAATAATTTTAGCAATAATACACATAAAAATAATATTTTAATACAAATTAACATTTTAGCAACTAATAACTAAATGATACATGGGTTTGGATTAGTGATACACTGATACACATTACACTAATAAATATTCTAAAATCGACACACATACAAAATCGATACACATTACACTTTTAATCAAAGTGTATCACCTAGGTTTAAATAAATTTTAAAGGAAATCTATCAAAACTTTAACAATTTTAGTTGTAGTTAATAAAGAATTATTTTTATTGTAAGGAGAGTGTCGACATTGTCAAATTTTAGTTGGATCTCATTTTAACAACTTTAAATTTGATCTTATTATATATATATATATATATATATATATATATATATATATATATATATATATATATATATATATATATATATATATATATATATATATATATATATATATATATATATATATATATATATATATATATATATATATATATATATATATATATATATATATATATATAGGCAAATGACACAAAAAGGCATTAAAGTTAGGGTCCATTTCCAATTAAGGTATTCTACTTTTTTTTGCATAAAGGTACTCAACAAAAAAATTGGCGGTTGGGTTTATTACTAGCGTCAGTTAACTAACCCGTTAGTATATTCTGAGTTTAGTCCTCAATTTGTATGATCATTTCAAGCAACATACAAACAAAATTTGAATTGTTTTTTTACATGTTTGGTCCTCGAACTCTTATAATATTTCATTCAACATCTAAAAAAATAAAAAATAAAAAATTGAAAATTCTTTTCGAAAAATTTTAAAAAATTTTGAAAATTTTAAAATTTTTTGAAAAATCTTGAAAATTTTTACCGAAAATTTAGAAAATTATTTTCGAAATTTTTGAAAAATTATTTTGAACATCAAAAAAAAATTTACCGAAAATATTTGAAAAATCTTGAAAATTTTTACCGAAAATTTTTGAAAATTATTTTCGAAATTTTTGAAAATTTTGAAAATTATTTTGAAAAAAAAAAATTACGAAAATTTTGAAAAAATTTGATTTTTCAAAAAAATTTGAAAATAAAATTTTGGGTAAAAATTTCAAGATTTTTCAAAAAATTTTAAAATTTTCAAAATTTTCAAAATTTTTAAAAGAATTTTCAAAATTTTTTTTTTTGAATATTTTGGGATGTTGAATGTAACATTTTAAGAATTGGGGACCAAACATGTAAAAACAATTGGAATTTTGTTTTGTTACGTGAAATGATCATACAAATTGAGGACTAAACATGTAATATTAACAGTGAGTTAACGAACGTTAGTTAAAAAAATCCGCCAAATTTTTTGTTGAACCTAATCGTTGTAGTGTAGTAATTAGGGTAAGCCACGGGAAAATTTGATTGATATCGATAACGCTACTGACCGCGTCGTTCTCAAAGGGAATAGTGTCGTTGTAGTAATGAAGTGTATCGTCGATTTAAGTCTAAAGTGAGGATGATTATTTTTGTATTTTATATTTTATGAAATGGAAAGGTACAAATCTCGGGTTTGATTTGGGGTTGGTATTTCTACCGATTACTCTACTTATCTAATTAACTAAGCTAAGGATAGTCTATGTCTATTGTTGTGTGCTCGTATGATGATTTAAAGATGTGTTTACTTAGGTTTTACTACTCCTTAATTATCTCCTATTGATGGTTGATTTGTCACGTCCTTATTCCTAGTTGCGTTGTGTTTCTAAAGCTATAGGGTATGCTTATTTCCTAACTCTTTGAAACTACCAAAGGGTCTTGTTTACAAATCCTCTAGTGATTTATAAACGCCTACTCTAAGGCACTCCTTGAATACTTTATCCTACAATTACCTAGATAATTATATTCTAAAGTTCACAAAGAAATTTCAAGCATTAAGTACACAACGAATAATCTATCGCACTCTAGATCATTAGTCAACTAAGATAAGTATCAACCAATCAATATTCAATAATTAAGTTTCATATTCCTAAGCAAACACACAAATAAATTAGCGGACATGGAGAACATGCAAGCATACACACAATCAATTAAACATAGGATAGACATAATGATAAATTGAATATATGGATTAAGATATAATCAACAAACCATTACAAGATGTTTTTGGAGTGCTTGAAACCTTCAAAGTTATCGAAAACACCTATCTAAACCCGGAATCGGAGTTAGGGTTTAGAGCCTACAAAAGTGAAGTTATAATGTTGTATTTATAGGCGTATTTTCCGTCGGCAAGAGTGACGGTGTCACACTTATAGAGTGACGGCGCACAACCATTTTTTCAAAGAAATTGTAGATTTTCTCGCTCGATCGCGTGGGCTTTTGAACCACCTAAACCGAGTTCGTATGCAAAAGTTATGGCCAAAACAATATCAACTACTTGCGCACATGTCGAGATAGTCTTGATCACCTGACACAGCGTTTCGCGGACATCATTAGGGTTTTAAGGTTTCGTCTTGGCCACGTTAACCATGCGACGGCGTCACCTTATGTCCGTGATGCCGTCCCTTCACTTATGACGCCGTCTTGATTGCATCTAGGCCGTCCGAGTAGCGACGGCCTACTCCTTTAGAACTAGACGTCGTCCCTTGAAAACATGCAATTTTTCTTCCGAACCGTCAAAATTCCTTCCCGACGGCGTCGCAGATATGCACCGACGCCGCCGCTTCTATGTTTCAGCACTTTGAGTGTCTCGATTTTGACTTTGGCCATTTTCTTCATATATTCGCTTTTCATCCAAATAAGCATCATTCCAAAGATTTTGCCTTCAAGAGACCTAAAAGTGAAAAGGAACGATATTAAGCAATAACGGATACAAAGTGATCGAATAAGGGCTTAAATGACCCTCAAAAGGTACCTTTAAAACCTTATCAAATATCCCTACACTTGTTATTTGCTTGTCCTCAAGCAAATGTGCTTTTAACCAATTAATTTATAAGTTAGGGGTCATGAAGCATCCATTCAAAACGGTCCACAACACATATAAGCCCAAAAAGTCATAACAAGCACGGAATTACATACTAGCACCTCACATGGGGTGTTTGGATACTCACATCTCTCTCGGTGTATATATGAAATATAACAAATAGGAAATGGAAGATAAACACTCATTAACCGGTCCTAGTACATAGATTACCATAGGCTTGAGAATAGATCAAACCTCCATCGCTTACGCGTAAGCACCTAGGAAAGACTATCAAAGAGGTCTTTTAAAGGGTTGTAATGTTAGGCTTACGGTAGGGAAACAAAGGGTTTGGTGGGATAAGCTATTTAGTGGTGGCAAGTCAAAATCTCTATGTTAAATGTATACGAAGAATGGCGTTGCTAAGCCAAGACTCGACACTCTAAACTCTAGATAACGAAAATAAACAAACATAATTTAAAAGATAGATGTAGGATGGTAGCCCGTATTTTTTTTTTTTTTTTTTTTTTTTTTTTTCTTTAATTTTTTTTTTTACACTTTTACTCTACCATCCTCTACGATACATCAAAATGATAGGGATTTATAGACACATCCCTACACTTGAGTTTTTATTATTCTAACACTAATTTGACCCGAATTGAAAAGATCAAAACACTTGGGGTACATTATTATGCAAACAAAGGGAATTTGAGTTTAACGCTCTCTTCCCTCATTCATAAACTTTAACTTTTCCCATGAATCCCAATCATCCCAAAACTGTATACAAAGGATATGACTCGACTTAGCAACTCATGCAAGCAACTAGATAATTGAACTAAGGGTTTTGGGTGATAACATAAATTTGCACTAAAAGTGAGTGCAATAAAGGTAGGCTAAGGCGATTTGGGTGTATATTTGGGGGTGGGGTGTAAACAATGCTCTTCATTGATATTCCGGAAAAACCGAAACATCACGAGAACCGCGAAAAGGATAGGCTCGAGGGGTTAACTAGGGTATCGTGTACTAAAGATGAGTACAACGCAAAGGGTGTGGGGAATTACTCAACCGATATGGAAGAAGTAATTATATTACGGTATCAAACAAGGGTTTATCCTAATGCCTCTTATCATTTAGTTATTCCTAACTACACAAGTGTAGTCTCACTAGCGATCTCGGAATGCATCACAAAACAAGTTCTAGAATCTAATATACTACCGGTTCACACTCTAAGCATTAAAGATGAATGCTTTAATTCCTACTAATCTAAGGGCGATCCTCACATTTTGGGTGGAATTTAGGTGGTAAGGGTTTTGTGCTAGTCATGCAACTTCCTATCCATGAGACGCTTTTGTTAAGACTAATGGCCCACTCTATATGTCATGAAAAATTTTAAATTTGGCTAAAATTACCCTAACCTACATTTTCTCATGGTTTATTACACAAATACACTTGGACAAAGCAAATAGTCAAGGATAAGCATAGTTTCAAAGTTCCCGTTTTATTTTCCCTCCCTACACTTAAACCGAACATTGTCCCCAATGTTCCCCGAAAGTATCAAAGTTATGATAATGGAAGTTAATTAAAATCGAAAGAAACTAATACTCCCCGATTATCTTGGTAGGATCCGTAAAGTGGTGGTTAAATCTTTTCAAGAAGAATTTATGCGTGAAAAGCTCCTTCCAATCTTATGTAACTCCTTCTTGATAAATTAAACCGCACACTTGAAGAAAACAAACAACCAAACGCATCAAATCGAACAAAGAAAAATCACAACAAGATGTAATTCCGCACTTAAATAAGATATAATGCTTGTGGAATGGATGTTTGCGATTTTCTAGAAAATTAAGACCGGAAAATTCCAAAATTTATAAGTAGCACGTAAAACGAGAAAAGTTAGAAGTCAGTTGCTCCTCCCGACGCCATCAGTTGAGATCCCGACGCCGTCAGTTATCCCGACAAACCGGTCTGCGATTTTCGGAAAAATTTTGGAACATTTTTATCTTTAAAACTGGAAAATTTCCTACAAAACATCCATTATGACTCGATACAAGCATTTGACTCGAACAACACACATGTATATCTTTTAAATAATTGTAATTCTCATGTTCACGCTTCCTTTGAAAACGTGTGTAATCCTCCCTACACTTATCCCTTATGTAAAATACTTTATATGTAATTAAGATGAAAAGACAAAATAAAGCATTTTACAAATTCAAACATGAGAATAAGCAATTAATAAAAGATATACGACACACAAATGAAAATAAAATCAAATACACATGGGTTGCCTCCCAAGAAGCGCTTGTTTTTGTTCGAGTCACGAGCCCGACTCTACCCTTATTTAATAGATAAAGGGAAGTTTTCCTACACTTAAGTTTAAGTGCGGTGATAGTAGCGATACACACCCTTAGGGTGGAAATTTGCTACGTGAGGAGAGGGTGATGGGTGATTTATATGCTCAAAGGAGTGTGCTCCATTCATTATAATCTTACCTAAGTCTATTGGTGTAGCGGTGAATCAAATCTCCTCCTAAAATGGATCATCTTCTATCAACTTCAAAAGATTCTTAGTTAAGGATCCATCTTGACCTAATAAACCCGGTTTAAACCCATAGTGTTTCTTGTTATCAACCATGAATGGGTGATATAAGTGTGTAAGGTCATGGGTTACTCCTATTTTAGCTTCCACTCTACATGGCCTAGAATTTTCCACCTTTATCAAGCAACTACCGGACTATCTATTTTGATGGGTGGATTGGGGCCTAATTCAATTCCAAGATTCACATCTAAAGACGGAACATTGGGTAAGGTTTTTGGTTGAGGCTCCGGTTCATCAAAATTAGGAACTTCCTAGGACTAAGAGAGAGGTCATGACAACAAGCATCTAAACCTACATTCTCTAGTGGCGTTTGGTCCAAAGGTTCTCTATCAATCGGGCTCCTATAGTCTCTTCTACTTCTTCCGGTAAGTTATAGGTGATGTGTATTCCTCAAGTGATGGTAGGGCTTGTGGGTTTGGAGTTTCCACCTTTTCTCCATTATATCTAGACCTACCAAATGTTCATGTGTTTTAGTATGATCCGACCAAAATACACCCTAAGCATCTCAAATCCTTCTTTAGCCATTTCAAATTCTTGGTCCGATTCATAAGAATTATTCTCAAAAATTTGATCATTATGTTCTATTTTCCTAAAGGATTCCTCACGCGTGTCATATGCTTTGAAATCTATCCCACGCATGCAACTAGGCGCTCAACTATAACCATCTCACAATCTTGTTCGGGCTTAGGTTCCATGTTCTTAAAACTAGGTCTTTTTGATCATGGTGCCTAAGATCATTCAATTGATGGTTTATGCATAGGAGGCTTTTCCGAAAAATTCTCCGGATGGTGTCACTAAAAGGAGTTGATCCCGATAATGATTGTTGAATAGAAGCCACACAAGTACAAAATGTATCAAATCCATCCAACCTTACACCCATCTCCTTTGGATATCTCTAAGTTCACTCACAAATTCATTAGAACAATTAAAACCAAACCAATCATGAAATTCAACTGCTCCTCATTTGTTAATGATGCAATGCAATTTCACTTGCCATAGCGACAAATGAAAAGGGTTTTACGAACACAAACACGAAGAAGGGGATAGACTACAAGGAAGCTAATAAAAAGAAAAAAAAAAAAATCTCACTTGATAGGAATCTTGTGAGTAGACCTAAACGAGATATAAATCAAGCCTAAACAATAACTATTCCCGCACCGCGCCAAAACTTGATAACGCTACACGCTGCGTCGGGGTCAAAGAAACTTCCTTTTCTTCGAGCAAGTTTTATAACACCCTAGGCAAAGAACCTAATCGTTGTAGTAGTAATTAGGGTAAGCCACGGTATTGATATCGCTCTCTGGGTAATAGTGTCGTTAGTCAAGTGTATGTCGATTTAAGTCTAAAGGTGAGGATGATTATTTTTGTATTTTTATATTTTATGAAATGGAAAGGTACAAATCTCGGGTTTGGATTTGGGGTTGGTATTTCTACCGATTACTCTACTTATCTAATTAACTAAGCTAAGGATAGTCTATGTCTATTGTTGTGTGCTCGTATGATGATTTAAAGATGTGTTCACTTAGGTTTTACTACTCCTTAATTATCTCCTATTGATGGTTGATTTGTCACGTCCTTATTCCTAGTTGCGTTGTGTTTCTAAAGCTGTAGGTATGCTTATTTCCTAACTCTTTGAAACTACCAAAGGGTCTTGTTTACAAATCCTCTAGTGATTTATAAACGCCTACTCTAAGGTTGTCCTTGAATACTTTATCCTACAATTACCTAGATAATTATATTCTAAAGTTCACAAAGAAATTTCAAGCATTAAGTACACAACGAATAATCTAGCGCACTCTAGATCATTAGTCAACTAAGATAAGTATCAACCAATCAATATTCAATAATTAAGTTTCATATTCCTAAGCAAACACACAAATAAATTAGCCGGACATGGAGAACATGCAAGCATACACACAATCAATTAAACATAGGATAGACATAATGATAAATTGAATATATGGATTAAGATATAATCAACAAACCATTACAAGATGTTTTGGAGTGCTTGAAACCTTCAAAGTTATCGAAAAACACCTATCTAAACCCCGAATCGGAGTTAGGGTTTAGAGCCTACAAAAGTGAAGTTATAATGTTGTATTTATAGGCGATTTTTGTCGGCAAAGAGTGACGGCACACACTTATAGAGTGATGCCTCACAACCATTTTTTCAGCAAATTGTAGATTTTCTCGCTCCGATCGCGCTGGCTTTGAACCACCTAAACCGAGTTCGTATGCCAAAGTTATGGCCAAAACAATATCAACTACTTCGCACATGCCGAGATAGTCTTGATCGACGGCCACCTGTGACATCATTAAGGTTTCGCTTTGGCACGTTAATCATGCGACGGCGCCACCTTATGTCCGTGACGCCGTCCCTTCACCTTCGACGCCGTTTGGCCGCATCTAGGCCGCCCGAGTAGCGACGGCCTACTCTTTTAGAACTAGACGCCGCCCTTGAAAACATGCAATTTTTCTTCCGAGCCGTCAAAAATTCCTTCCCGACGGCGTCGCAGATATGCACCGAGTGACGCCGTCTATATTTCAAAGAATTTGAGTGTCTCGATTCGACTTTGGCCATTTTCTTCATATATTCGCGCCTTTTCATCCAAATAAGCATCATTCCAAAGATTTTGCCTTCAAGAGACCTAAAAGTGAAAAGGAACGATATTAAAAAGTGATCAATAACGGAAATGACCCCTCAAAAGTGAATACATCAGAATGAGTGGTTGTGGTTACTTCCCATCCTTCTTATTTTTATTATTCTTCTTATTTGATCCTAACTCTATATATATATATATATATATATACACTTTATTACTTTGTAGATAATGTATATACTTTTATATACTATGTTATTAATTGTTAGTTACAATATTTAAAGTGACCGTGTTAAAATGAAAATGACATGTGATATCGGAAAAAATGACATGTGATATGTTATTAATTGTTAGTTGTAATACTTATTAATTGTTAGTTATAATACTTAAAGTGACCGTGTTAAAACGATGTGATATCTGAAAAATGACATGTGATATGTTATTAATTGTTAGTTATAATACTTAAAGTGACCGTGCTAAAATGGAAATGATATGTGATATCCGAAAAAATGACATGTGATATGTTATTAATTGCTAGTTATAATACTTAAAGTGATCGTGTTAAAATGAAATGATACTTTAGTTAGTAATATTGTGATTGTTAAACTTGTGTTACTGTTTTTAGGATTTTAGTGATTAATTTTGGAAATTCCGTCCGGGTTAATCATCCTATAGAAAACCCGTCCGAAATTAATTTCGGAAAGTCCCTGTTTGGGACGCTTTTTGAATGTTTTGTCTCATTTAGGATATGGATGCGTATAACTGCTTTTACTATTGAGAGAAATTGACATGTTCCCTTTCACTCCTACGAATATGTCTTTAATGCACATATTTGGGGAGTTGAGGGGGAAATGTTGCCGAATTTTTTTAAATATCAAATCAGTTATACGCATTCATATATAAGACGAGACATTCAAAGAGTGGGTTAGGATTGCCTTACATAGTTGCACTAGGTAAACAGAACAGCTCATAATTACGCCTTTGCATATGTATGTATATATATAAACTCATTTTTGAATATGTTTTTTACAACCAAATATGACAATTGATAAGAGTTGGACCATCAGATCCAACCGTAATTCCCGTAATTTTAGATGATCTTTTGCATTCGTCACAAGCATTGTGAGCCATTGTTAAGCCCCATCTCAAAATGATTCAATGCCCATGTGTTCGTTGTGGTAACGCTCCAACTAAATTGGGTACGATCAAAACTCTTGAGTCACACATATCTAAATACAGGTTTGACACACATTATACCACTTGGAAATATCACGGTGAACCGCTTCCTCCACCCATAGTACACAACACACCACAACCACCTTCACCTGAACACATGGACATGGATGCATTTTTCCAAGATATTTCTGCTGATAATGTCCCAACTCCACCATCTCAAACAACAGTTTCTCAACCAGTTCAAACAACAGGTCCTCAACCAACTCAAACCAATGATCCTATCATTACTAACAAGTACGAAGAGTTACTTGCTAGGTCCACCCAAAAGTTGTACCCAGGTTGTGACATGACTACATTGAGCTTTACATCAGAGCTTTCGCACATCAAGGTCTTACATAAAATAACTGATGTCGGGTTTAACAAGATTCTAGCTCTTTTGCAAAAGGCATGTCCCCTAGTAAAGGATTCAATTTCCCACCGTCATACTATGAAATCAAGACATACAAAGATATCGGGTTAGGATACGAATTGATCCATGCTTGTATAAACGATTGTTTTTATTTTGGGGACTCAGATGAGAACAAAAGTCTCAATAATTGTCCAATATGCAACGAGAGTAGATGGAAAAACCAAAAGACAAAGGGGAAGAAAGTTGCCAACAAGGTGTTGCGTTACTTTCCATTAAAACCTAGACTACAACGTATGCTCTACACAAAACACATCGCAAAGTGGATAACTTAGCATGCTACTGGACAGTCTAAGGAAAACGGTAAGATGAATCACCCGTGTAATGGTCAAGCATGGAAACTTTTTGACATAATGAAACCTGATTTTTCATGACGACGACGACGACGGCGACAACAACAAACAACAACAACTACAACAACAACAACAACAACAACAACAACAACAACAATTACAATAATAATAATAATGTTTGTAAGCTGAAGGGCGACATCATAAGTGAGCGAATGTGTGTAAGCCCAGTCAAACATATATAAATTCCGTTAAAATTATAGAAATCAGGGATTTTACAGATTAACTCCATACTACTTTATAAGCTCGTGTATACAATGAGTTCAAATACTACAACTAATTTAATTTTGAATTAATATTTCTAAGATTATTATTATTATTATTATTATTATTATTATTATTATTATTATTATTATTATTATTATTATTATTAATTAACATCACTTTATTAAAACTCAAAGGATTTACAAGAAATTAGTGGGAGCCGAAACCAACTGGCCCCACCCTCTAGCAATAGCGAAAATAATACGATTAAAAATATGACCCGCAACACGAGCCCCAATGTCTTGAGTCAAGGAGAAACGCCTAATACGCTTTATTATTATTATTATTATTATTATTATTATTATTATTATTATTATTATTATTATTATTATTATTTTTTTATAACATCACTTTATTAAAAACTTAAAAGGTTTACAAGAAATTAGTGGGAAGCCGAGAAACCAACTGGCCCCCACCCCTATAGCAATAGCGAAACTAATACGAGTAAAAATATGAACCAAAGACGAGCCCCAATGTCTTGAGTCAAGGAGAAAAGTCTAATACGCTTTAGTAAGTTTACCTCTTTTCCCAAGTTCTCCAAAAGAAGAAAAAGAAAAGGGAGGAACCCGTATCCGATATCTCGCATTTAATCTCATACTTGACACGTTTACGCCGCGCGCCCTCACTAACCGCATGCCCCGGCTCGAAATCAAGCAACCCCGATTGCGTCAAGGGAGACGAACTCAGAAGATCAACACAAACATCACGCCCGCCATCCCAAGAATAAAGCAATGTATCGGTAGGTCGCAAGGGTCATCATATCTCCATGAAGCCCAATATCCACCTCCTCACGAACAGAATACTGGATCGAGCATATATCAACAAGAACATCGTACAATGTTATGTCGATGTTTAATGCCAACAATACCCGCGACATGAAACAAAGATGGTCCCCATAAATATCTCCAGAAAACCCTAGAACATGCCGAACACGCTACCGAACAAAGGAAAGAGGAACACCCAACCGATAGCACAACACACAACGATAAGTCCCGACATTCATCGTTTGTCCCACCCGAGATATCGAGCCACCCTAAGCCAATCAAGTATGATTCTCCTTTAGTGAGCTCCATAACGCCATCTGTCGAGGAGATAGATGGAAAGTAGATTCAACAGTTTGGGTAACCCGATCGAAATATATATCTGCCAACTTTTTCATAAATTTGGGCGCGACCTCATGGGTTACTCAAAAGGTCAATATCCATATTCACATTAAAAATACGTAAAGCATCATCAAAAGAGGGGCCAGCAGTAACAATACCCGAACTATGTAGAAGCTTAGTTTGTAGGCTAGCAGATTGAAGTCTGGAAGCAAGGAAAGCATAGTTCAAGACATCACCTGCAGAATATACACCAAGACCCCCAAAAGCAAAGGGTAAGGTGGCAAGTCTCCATTGCCAATCGCCAAAACCAGGCCCAGAAGCAGTGACAATACGCTCCAAAGAAGAACAAAGAGCCGCATCAAAAGAAACCTGGGCACGCTCAAAGACCCGGGGGGAACATGTGCGCATAGAAAAATACAACTTGGAAATACCAAGACATGCACGGAGTAACAAAGAACTCACATTGAGGTCATTAAGTTTGGCAACAAAGATCCATAAGTTCAATAGTTTTAGCCACTCTTTCGTAACAAGCATACTACCAAACTCAAAATCAACACTAACGGGTCCACCCAATAATTTAACACCGTATAAGGGGACGAGAAATATTGGGGAAACACCCACATACCGCTTCGATCTTCCTTTGGCCAAAACTTCGCTTTATCAACATTGAGGTGTAAGCCTCGCAAGGTCCATCCATCATAATCAACTCCAAAACCTTACCCACAACCAAAGTATCGCCAATAATAGCGCCATCGTCCAGATACCATGCTTGAAAAGAAAGGTCAAAAGAGTCTCTAATCTTACGTGAAGAGGCCCAAGAGGATCACCTTGTTGCACGCCTTGATGAGACCAAAGCGTATGCTCACCATAATATAATCTGGCAGATCGAGATCGGAGTAATGTAATTCCACCCACCGTGAAATAGACGGGAAATGAAGCCGAACCTCACGCAACATAATGTACCGATCCACCATGTTGAAAGCGTTTTAAAGTCCACCAACAACATAGAAACACCAACATCACCCCACGGTCCTCAATCAAACGATTCACAAGATGAAGAATAGCCTCCTCCCCGATACCCCAACACCAAATTGTAAATCATCTAAATAATCGTTTGAAGAGTGGCCAATCATGGATGCAAACCTTTGAAACTAAACGCCCAAACAGTTCCAACAAAGAATAGGGCGGATACCCTCTCTGGTTTGACTAAGGGAGTGAGAGGAGCACTAGCAATGTATTTCACCCGGTATACGGGCATTTACCAAGAAGGAAAAGGTTCACCACTGGGTGATAGAGCGACCAACTCATCGAAATAGCCACAACATTGCACCATTCGTGACAATCCAAGAGGTGTTGGGCACGCAACCCATCCCACCCACAAGAAGTACCACGAGGAAACTCTTGATCATGTCAAGAACCATAGCAGGAGCTGCGGTAAGGTGATGATGATCAAAGGGTATATCAGGCAAAAGAGGAGCAGACTGGAAAGGGTGCTTAGCTTTTAGGTCCTCAAGGGTAGAAACATCATAAGGTGCAATACGTAAGACGAAGAACTCGACCGCAGCAGTATAATGACCATCACAAATCTTCCTCTTACATTGCTTAACATTGCGGTCACCCAAATCCAAACTATCCTCATCAATATTAGACCATAATGGGGCTGGTTCGGCTAAAACCTCACGCACAACCTGAAAACTACCACCAGGGGCGCCCCATGCATGCATGGCATTAACAATATATTCTTCCTGGCGTTGACGCTTAGTAGCCGACCTACACTCTTGATTGCTCCTCGGACAAAAGGCTTTAAGGAGAAAAAGAGGCAAGACTAACAAACTAACCCAACTAGTGATGTCATCAGGCTTGCATATCACCCTATCAAGAGCTCTTTTCAAAACACGGGAGAACTCCAAACGACATTTGGGAGGGATGGATTTGACAGTCCGCAACCCTTTAGAAAGCAAAGTGTCAAGGAGAGACAAATCGAAACCAACATGCTCGTCTAAAACCAAATCTTCAACAAGGGCAACAGAAGAAGGAACTTGCTGTTTGGAGAGATCATACAACACAAACTTAACAACACCATCACCACAATCGTGAGGTGACAAAGTCGAACCCGCACCATGACGACACTTAGCCTGTAAGTATGCTTTGAAACAAATACCACATAACCAAAGTCCCATGCGCTTAAAAGTAACCTCGCCCTTTCAAAACAACCAACCGAGATAAGAGATTGTTTAGTAATAGCTTGTGCCTCACCATTGCAATGTCGGTCGCGAAGATGTGTGATCAACGAAGTCTTGGTAAGCCCATTTCCGCCACCATCACGACACCCACTAAGACCCATGAAAGGACAATGGAATCTCACAATAGGCATGGGAAGGCTATCAACGGATACTGCTTGAAACTGAAGACTGATAAGAAAACCAACAACCTGTTTATATACCCGTTTGCCAATCACAACAAAGAGACCACAAGAACAACACTAAACCCACCACCCCAATGTGTGACGGTATAACAAACCTCCAAACTGCTACAGACCTGTACCGAAAGCCAAAAACACCTCAACAGAAACACCAAAAAATTGGTATTATCTAGCATGAAAACCTTCTCCGAATGCCGAAACAGGTTCGAAACACCGCAACAAACAAGCCACTGTGTGAAGGCTCGAAACCAAAATGCGACTAGCGAAAACAAATGTTGTGAAGATACAACCCACTGTAGCAGCAAACCGAAACCCAACAAGTGTATTCAAGATGCCGAAAACAGGTTCGAACCACCACAACAAACTAGCCACTGTGTGACAGCTCGAAACCAAAGGCGACAAACGAAACAAATGCTTTTCAAGATACAAACCCACTGAGAGAAGAAAAACGAAGGCAGTCCAACTAAGATGTTGAAAAACTGATGCAACTGGAAGTGCTGAAGGGATCAACGTACACGTTCAGAAGCCCAAAATCGCTCATAAGGAAACTAACCCTAGCTCACGAAACCCTAACCCAACGAAATATTGAATCAAAGGGGAGAAAGGATTAAGTCATTTCCTGAAGCATTAGATGAAGATGAAACCCAGATCCTGTAGCAACAGATCGCCCATAGAAGAGAGAGGATTATTATTATTATTATTATTATTATTATTATTATTATTATTATTATTATTATTATTATTTTATTTTTATCATATTATTATTATTATTATCATTATCATTATTATTATTATTATTATTATTATTATAAATCACACTTTATTAAAAACTCATAGGATTACAAAAATTAATGGGAGCCTCAAAATCAATCGGTTTCACACCTCTAAAGAATGGGTGATTTGTTCGTTTTAGTGGGTGATTTTTTTATTGTTATTATTATTATGAAATTTGTTCGTTTTAGAAGTTTAACTTTTTAGTTTATGGGTGATTTGTTAAATTTATAAACTTACTAAAGTTATAGAAATTGAATATTTTACACTAAGCTCATAAAAGTTGAATTAGAGTTAACTCATGGTTATAACTTTCTGTTAAAAGTTTTGGATTTAAATATATAATATTAATGAACTAGAATATAATGTTATTTTACATCTCTTTTTTAATCAAGGAAAAGAAAAGGTTGAAAAATAGTTGTTTTTCATCAACTAATAGGATAGCGTTTTTTATTTTATTTTTATTGTTTTATTTTTTTTAAGTCGAGACCTACTATCAGCTCATTATATCTTACTATCTAATTCCATCAAACTTTAGGAGAAGTTGGTTTTCTCTTATTTTATGATTTTATTAGCTTATTTAATAACAATTCATTATAGTTTGAATGAGTTTATGTTATGACTTATGAGCTTATTATAAAGTGAAGTAATTAACTGCTTTATAGCCACCATGTTGAGCACATATATAAGGTATAATCATTTGAGAATTGAGATGGACGAATTTAAGTCATACATTTTCTTTAACATTTGTTGTGAATGATACCATATACATCAGGTAGTTAATGATTGTGCTTTAATTATCTGAAATACATCACTTATACGCAAGTGAAACTAAGTTTAATCAAATTCATACTCTACATCGGTCGAAAATCCAAGCCACATATAATAAGACCCGACATGGTTCCCTCATAAGTTACCAGCTTTAAATTCATTGGAATAAGATTATTTGCAAGCTTATACTTTGAGTTAAACTTCCACACCATAACCTCCATCCATCCATCTTTCCTCTGACTTGGAACACTAGCATCATGTTGATTGAACGGCGCTGGGGATCTAAAATAAAGAGTTTTAGTCTCTTTAGTTTTTCGATGAAGAAGATCTCTTACTTTCACAGGACAATGCAGCTCATGACATTTTTCTGAAAACTTGAACACAATGTAACACGCATATTCTGTAAACGGTGACAACTTCTCACTCTCAATCATATACTTGATTCTAAATACTTGTTGTGGTAGAAGCTCCATCACATTTTGAAATCTGCATGCACGATATAACAGGAGTACTTACTTTTCTTTGATTTTTTTAAAGTGATTTTTAAGACGTCATAACTGAAGACACGTTTGACAACCCATGTCCCATGACATAAAGCTAGACAAACAAGAATAATGTACGTCTTCCACCAAGACAACGACAACAGCATAAAAACACATGCCACAGCCTAACAAAGAATAGAAAACATCTCACTATCACAGCTTCACAAACAACTACACGCATATCAGAAATATTGAAGGCTAAATCACTAAGCATCCTTTGCCGCTAATGGAAATGATTAACAGTCAAAAAGAGAAGATTACTGATGAGACTTGTTCAAATATAAAGCCAAATAAACAAGAAAAGCATAAATAAACAAACCTTGACTCGGCAGAGGGCTTCAAATGAAAAGGCTTCATTTCAGTAGAGTTGAACAAAACCTCCGTTGCAGAAATCATAAGATGTATCTTTCCGTTCACTTCACTTTGCAGGAAAATCTGTTCATCAAAGGATTGGGAGAATGTAGTACCAATGATAACACTATTAATTCGTAGACGTAAATTTTTTAGAAATAAGAATAAAACCTTAATTTCATTATACTCATGTTCAGATCCCTTGTTCACATCTGATTTTTGAACTTGTTGAGTTCCCTTTAATATCTTAATTTCTTCATGTTTCATCTGTAATCAAATTTTTGAATCATGTTAGCTAAAACCTTGTAACGTAGAACATGAAAAAAGGTGACCATGAAACCAGCACTTTTATAAAATATATACAAAAGAACCAGAGTATATTTTCAAACGTGCATATTCAATGGCTTGAAACTCAATGCCCTGAACATAGATGGCATCGCTTCCACAGTAGTATGGAGAAAAGCTCTCTAGTGAAACCTCAAAATCAGTAACTTTCTTCTGATTCAGGAACCGGTACAATTCAATCATCATCCATCCGTCATCATCTCTAGGTTTTGCAAAATACGCATGTGATGTTTCACTTTCCGTTTTGTACTTTAGGTTCACATATATCGGGATACTAGAAACTTTTCTTGGATCACAAAACTTGAAGACCAAATGAACCCCATAAACTGTATCCATAGATAAAAATTTAGCTTTTATCTCGATCCGGATCTTTAAATTTTTGATATCTATCATCTTCGCCACTCTATGAAACCTGCACAAGTTGTAAGATTTTGGTCTAAATTATGCACCTCCTATTCTCCCATTAACACGTACATACACACTTTCAAAAAATATATACACTAGTAACTAGTTTCCATTTTGGATTTTCATTCTATTTTTTTTTTTTTTAAAAAGGCCTTAACTATATTAAATTTAAGCTAAAAAGTCTCTATAGCTTTGTTAATAGTCATTACCAACATTTGTAACGTCACATTCCTTGTTTGACATTCAGTTATATATTTGCAGTACAGTTGAATAATATTTACACACTTGCATTGACTATGTTCAGTGACTTCTGTCAAACATTTACTTATGTGTCTTTCGTGTTACACTTTCAAGTTTTTCAGAATGAGCAAAAAGTCGCTATGTTTTCAAAAAAAAAAATAACCAAGAATTACCAAATAACCCCATGATTTAGATAAACCTTCAATTTTTACCCTTAGACTACAAGTAGTGGTCATGAGGGCTCACCATGAAACTGAAGCTCACAAGCCACCCCCACTACCTGCCACAAGTGTCACGCGTGAGTGGAGGAAAAAGGAGAGGATGGAGGTAACCCGCTCACCTCTTGGTTCTCATGCAATCTTTGTGTATTTTATTATTTTTTATTTAGTTTGTGAGTGTGTGAGGGGTATTTAGTGGAGGTATATTTGTATAAAGTGTTATTTAAATGAAAGGTGATGGTGGTGAGACCACTATGGTTGAAACTTGAAAGGTGAGAGGATGTGAAGGAAAGTGAGATGAGAGAGAAAGCTAAGATGGCGCCGATGTAGAAGATGAATGGCTGTGACTACTACCTTTAGTCTTATATTAAGCTAAGATGGTACATGTTTTTGTCTGAACAATGAGCGGCAGAAAATGACACTTAAGGGTCTTTTTTTATTTTTATTTTTTTTAGAATTGGTTGTGCTAATTTTTAATCCTCGTTGGTTAAGTTCTTGCACCCTTAGTCCTATTTAGGTTTGCGTTGTTAGTCTTTTGATTTTTTCTTACATAATTAGTCCTTAAAATGTATAAATTTAATAAGTTATTTTGTTTAAATTATGCAATGTTTTATTTTTTGTATGTTGCTCTATTTAAGAGAATGAAAAAAGGAAAATGAATGGCTCCACACCTCACCTTATGTTGTAAGAGCTCTAGGTGTCATGAAGAGCACACCCTCTTTATTCGGGGTCCACAGGTGCCACATCACCATAACAAACTTCTACAACAAACCCCTCACTCACAACAAACCTCAACCTCTTCTTTTGGGGCTTCCACTACAACTTTATTTTTTTTTTCAAATTTTCAAATAAACTAAATTTATTTATTAAAATAAAAATACAATACAATATATTTTTAAAAAAAAAGTTATAAATTAAAAAAAAAAAAAAAAAAAAAGAAGGAATGTAAACGTTATCATCAACCTACCCCATAACCTCATCACACACACTTTATTAATCACTTAAAAAAAAAAAAAAAAAAAAAAAAAAAAAAAAAAGTTGTCTTCTTCCTAAAATCTCACACACACAAACACACACTACACACACTACAAACACACACTTGAACAAAAAAGAAGAAACTCACACTTGAGCCCCACCTTTGTCAGGTTTTTGGTTCGTCATCTGCACGAAGAGGTGAACGACGGCGAGCGATGCAGGTGTGGCGGCGAGGCACGACGGATTTGCCAGTGTGGCACGGCGAGGCACGAAACGCTCAACCCCTAGAGCTCTAAGGATCATCATATGTCATATGCTGGGCATGCTTGGCAGAGAGTGTTTAATAGTGTTTTAAAGTAATTAGCAAGCGTTTTGTACACAAATGCTTGTCTGCCAGCAAACAACTAGCATTCATAATTTTTCTAAATGCTCCAAATAATAATGCTACTTTTAAGCATTTACTAGCAACTAACGTTTTTCACATAGTACTTATGATTTAATATCATTTGAGGACAAAAGATCTTTTACATACCAATGGATCAATCTCCACCCTTCATTTTTATAAGATCTAATGAATGAGATTAATCCCAACAATTAAAAAAAACCCACTTTCATCCTTTTTTTTCAAATATAAATATCTTTCAAACCGTTAATCGCCGCTTAAAAAATATACCATTACGACGAGCATTTAGTTATCTTTCTATATATAGGCACTTTGATATACTTTCGACAAAAAATCATGAAAAAATCATATATGATTTAACACTAATTTGAATACCACATGTGATATTAGTGTTAAATCATATATGATATGTATAGGGGTGTCAAAAATCCCGACTCGACCTAGACCCGAACCCGACTAAAGATAATCGGGTCGGGTTACTCGGGTCTAAAGTTTAACTCGGGTCAATCGGGTCAACCCGTTTAACCCGAGTACAAACTAGGGTAAGGTATCGGGTTCAAATACTTAGCTTATTCGGGTTCGAGTCAACCCGACTAACCCGAGTTAGGATTTTTTTTTTATTTTTTTTTTTTATAACTTTTGTACATCTTTATTTAATTTTAGTTGTTGAATGTATTCTTTAAAAGTCTAATTAATGTTGTTTTAAAATATGTTTAAAGGCATTTATATGAACATTTATATGAACGTTGAATATGCATGCATTATACAGTTATAGAGAAGTTCATGTTTTTAAAGAAAAGAGATAAGCGGGTAAGAGCGTAAGTGTGTTTCTTTCCATTTTATAGGGAACAAGTAAAACAGTTGTATCAAAAAAATATGTAACAAACAAATGCAACCAAAAATATTTGTCATTTATACACGTGTTATTCTAGAAATTAAATTCTATGATTTTGTAAATGGCACAGACCCGAACCCGACATGACCCGACCCGACTTGACCCGACCCGACTTAACCCGAACCCGACTAACCCGAGTTCAAATAGGGTCGGGTTCGGGTATATTATTTTTAGCCTCGACCCGACTTGGACCCGACCCGTTTGACCCGAACCCGACCAACCCGACCCGATTAACACCCCTAGATATGTATATCATATGTGATTTATCATATATGATTTAACACTAGTATCACATATGATATTACATATCATATGTGATTTAACACTAATATCACATGTGATCTTCAAATTAGTGTTAAATCATATATGATATTTCATGCAACTTCCGCCAAGAAAATGAAAAATGACGAAAAAACGTGAAAAAAACGATTTTTTTTACTTTTTTCAAAAGTATATCAAAGTGCCCGTCTACTTATTTGACTTAAATCCAAAGATATGATGCTAACGTTCCAAAGGAACAAGCTGCTCAGACAAATGCTCGTCGCGATGGTGTAATTATTTTTTCATTAACGATTAACGGTTTAAGAGATATTTAAATTATAAAAAATATGTGAAATAATAAAATGTTTTTAATCTCAGCCATTGATTTCTTTTTAGATGGATGGTGGAGATTAGTCCTTTGGTATGTAAAAAAAGTTTGGTATGTAAAATAACTCTCCTCTAGTACTTATAGCCATACAGTTATGTTGCCAAATATATATATTTTTTTTGGTAAAAGGGAACCAAACATTTTTTTTAAAACAAACAACTATTACTTATTGCTACTATCGCTACTGCGTCCCTGCTATTTTTGCCAAAAATACCCGTTCTCTTTGAGGAAAAAAAAAAAGTTTCAGTAGGTCACATAATAACTTGACCAGTTTTTAGATTTATTTTGCTAAAACTGGTTTACATGACCAATTAGGGTGATTTCAACACCAACTGATGGCAATCTGAGTTTATTGGTATACATGATCAATTTGTTTCAACTAATATTAATTTCCAGCTATATTTATATGAAAAAGCTATATGATGAATAAATAAAGCCGATTTAAAAAAAAATAAAACAATATAGACAACAGTCTCAATGTAAAAAAAGGGTAAAACTTAGACAATTCCCAACTGAATGTTTTAAACGGCTTTGATTTTTCATAAATCTTGGACATAATTATGGTTGCGATTAAAAAAAAGGCATGAGAAAGAGAGAGAACCTTGATTTTTGAATGCATCTCCACTTATGTGCCGTACGATTTTCATATGAAAATGTTGTTGCGGATATCATTGCATTTGCTTTTCCATTCTTGCTTAGAGAAAACCACTGTTAAGCATAACATAACAAATCAAGTCCACATTCTATTATCTGTAAATGCGTGAATGATCTTTTAAGTAGGAAATTATGTGATACGTCAAAACCAAATTAAAAGACCTTTTTCAGAAGGTAAGTATGCAACCAGCCAAGTGCATCCGAGTTCAAAGTTTCACACACCATATGGTGTGTGAAGTGATAGTGAGTGTGTGCGTTTGCGCTTAAAAACAAGGTAAAGGGAACTAATAATGTAAACCAACAAACCGAAATGCTATTTAGATTGTAGTGTTCTTAAACTGAAAGTATAAAACACCAAATTAAGTAAATTAATGAGATCAGGGAATTAATTACCACTTTTCTGTCAAGAAGAAAGATTCCTTCAGAAAGCATCTTGTAGAGATCCTTTTTCTTTGCATTAGAGTAGATCCCGGGGGTTTCTGATTTATCTATTATTTCTTTGTAGTTTCTTGGCAGTAAGGGTTCCCAAATTTCTTTATCCTCCTGCATATCGATTAAACACTTAAAATATAAAATTCAATGTAACTAATTTCATTGAGTAATCTTAGCTTTATTTTTAAATTCAAAGATTGTTTCCAATTACAATTCAGTCAGCTCAACAGTTAACATTGGGTTATACTGCGTTTTGTTTATTCCCGACCCACTATCCGCAGAGCTATATACATAATGTCTTAAGATATCTTTCAGTTTACTGATGATTAGAGGTTTTATAATTACACTAATTGTATGAAAATCACTTACTTGGGATGCTAATGCCTCCCTAAGCTGTATTACCACCTCACTAGCCTCTGGTCGCTTATTGCCATCAACACCTAAGCATTGATAGGCAACATTTGAAAATGTGACAAATGATTGTGGCACAATTTGTTGCTTTATACCCTTAAAGACCATCTCATCAAGTTTTTCTTCTTCATAGCGAGTTTTTGCCAAAGGACCTAAAGATTGAGAGTGATCTTCACATCCCTCTTCCCACGCCAATCTCCCGCACAAAATCTCAAATAAAATAACACCAAACGAATATATATCTGATTTATCGGTTAAGATATCTGATTTGGCGTACTCTGGATCAAGGTAGCCAAATGTACCATAACTATTATCGCTGACATGTTCCATGTGCTGATGTATCGAACCTAAAGAGGAGAATTCCAAATTAGAAATTTTGGCCTTCCAGTCAGAAGTTAGCAGAATGCTGGCACTTTTGATGTTCCCATGTACCAGCTTCTTTGATGTTACACCACCTCTATGAAGGAATTCCAGTCCGCTTGCAACATTGATGCATATCTGAAGCCGTTTAATCCATGTAAGATTGACATTGTTCAGATGCTCATCAAGTCTACCATTCCATGCATGCTTGTAAACGATAATTGTTTCATCCGATTCGTTGCAATAGCCAGCAAGACCTATAATATTCTCATGCTTACGATTAAAAAGAATATCAAGTTCTGTCCGAAATTGATAGTTTACTCGACTAAACTTCCGAATCCACAGTTTGGCAACGATTGGAGTACGCTTAATAGCATTAGCGTCTGAGAGTTCTCCTTTGTATACCTTCCAATCTCTTCCACTTCCAACACAATTCACTTGACTAAATTCTTGCGTTGCCCTTTTGATATTTTCAACTGAAATTTGGAGGTCTTTCATGAGGCTTTCCTGTGAATTATGAGACTTTTAATCAGATTCATAATTCCTTATTTAAATAATTTGAAATTTTAATCTAATATTTTGTTAAGCTAAGATCTTCATTATATAATTTTCACACTTATTGTAGACAAACTGTACAAATTTTAAGTGCGTGCAAGCATGAAACTTGTTTAAACTCACAAGTATACAGATCAATTTGTACACGCTTACAAGTGCATGCAACTTCTTCCACAATTTTTAATGGGAAAATTGTTAAAATACTTCAACGCATGAATTTATAAATACAGGCATACATCTTGTACACAATTATAAGTGCGAAAATATTTGCAATATTACGCACTTAATTAATCATAAAATTAATTTGTGCAAATTATACATATGTTGTAGTGGCGCCACATAATGTTATTTAAAACGCCTAAGAAACGGGGATAGTTTTATTTGGGTGGCTTAGTGAAGCCTGCTGAATAATTGGGCGTAGTATATTTATAGTATATGTAAAAAATAAATATCCAATGTCTTTACAGAATCACATGAATGAACTTAAGACCAATTCCCAATTAAATTAACGCACTACTAAAATTATCAAAACTGGTACTTAACTTTCAAATTTCTGCAATGATGATAACTTTTACACTTTAAAGGTTAATATGCTGACACGTGTCGGCATGTAACCCGACCAACTCACAAAAATTACCATTTTTGATAGTGTGTTACCTAAATTGGAAATTGACGTAAAGTTGTTACGCATTTATAAAACACATAAACGAAAATAAGAGTTTTAGGTTATGTATAACCTAATTCTAAAATCACATGAATCCAATTCAAAACCGGATGAGCATACTACTTATTACTAATGGAAAATGTTTTAAAAAGGCATCTAACTTGTCATTTTTTTCTTTTGTAGGCATCAAAAATTTTAATTTTTCTATTGTAGCATCCAACTTTCTTAATTTTCCTATTGTTGGCCTGTAGACACAAAAAGTGAGGTGACAATAGAAAAATTAAGGATGTTAGATGCCTACGAATATAAAGATTAAGGAAGTTGGATATATACAATAGGATGATTAAGAAAGTTGGATGTTACAATAGAAAAATTAAAAAAGTTGGATGTTACAATAGGAAAATTAAAGGTTTGATGCCTACAAAAGAAAAAAATAACAAGTTGGATACCTTTTTAGACCATTTTCTCTATTACTAGTAATCAATAGTTTGAAGAAAAAAGGAATGGCTATATATATAAGATGGGGAAAAGAGTGAAAAGAACTTTAACCCACACATTTCAAATGAGGAAGAAGAAATTAAGGAAAAATGCATCTATTTTAACAGGTGCATTTGACATGTGTGGTTGTGCTTTTTATTATACTTCTTAATTTAATTTTATTTGTCATTTTAAAACTCTATAAGATGAATTTATTAACTTACTTGATAGTCTAATGCTTTCTTAAGTTCCGTGATGACGGTTTTAAAACTCTATAAGATGAATTTATTAACTTACTTGATAGTCTACTTTCAGGAACGTGTCCAAAGAATCCTGATTGGGTCCTTTGTTTGCAGTAGAATCATCTTCCTTAGTTTCTTCTAGTAGCTTATGATCTATCATTTTCTTTATCGTTCCATCATCGCAACATTGACGTGCCATGGATGCAAGCCCTTTGCCACTTCCGGTGTAGATTAGATCATAGGCTAGCCTCCCACAAAGGATCTCAAATAGAACCACTCCAAAAGAATAAATATCGGATTCTATTCGTAACTGACCTGTTGTTTCATATTCTGGATCCAAATACACTTTTGTGCTTGCCTCTTGATTTGCTGGGTGTAGCATGGAGATCCCAAAGTAAGCAATCTTGGCCACAAAATTCTTGCCGAAGAGTATGTTGGCACTCCGTATGTCACCATCTTGGTGTGCAGGTGATTGAGTCCACTTGCAATCTCTAGACACATGCGTAAACGTTGCGCCCACGTAAGCATATTCTTGTCATCATATCTTCCCAAGTAGTCATTAAGACTTCCGTTGGAAGCATGCTCATATACAAAGATCATCTCACCACCTTCGTCACAAAATCCAAGGAGAGAGACTATGTTGGGATGCTTATAACGAGTACACATTTCAATTTCTTCAAAGAACCCTTGTTTTCCTTGCCCATCTTCTCTACAAGAAATGCGTTTTATTGCTACACTTATGCGTTCGTTGGGCTGTTCACCTTTATTCTTCTCTTTTATTAAAGATGAACTTCCGCTTTCAAATTGATCAAGTTCTGCTTTGTACACGATACCATATGCGTCATACCCAATACGATATGTTTCTTTAAAAGTTTCGGTGGCCTGAACTATATCGGTGAGTCGAACCCTAAAGAGTACCATTGTTTCCCCCTGCCACAGTTTGTATTATAAAAACAAAAAAAAGATCAAAAATACGAAATAAAAATTACATTCTTCTATATATTAACAGTCACAAACAACGTTTTGTATCAAGCACAAGCATAGTTCATCAAGACATGTAGACTGATCTTTATTTCCGAAGTGAACGTGTTGAAAAACTATTTGGAGTTTGTTACAGTTGTACATGTAGAAATAAGAGTAAATTACGTGGATTCTTCTTCTGGTTAGCATTGACAGACACCTATAGTCCATTAACTTTTATTTTCGACACATATATATAGTGAAACCCTTAACAACCACAGTCCCTCAATTAAACAGACTTTAGTTATTAAGGTTAAACTCGGTCATGTGCATCCACATGAGACTATTTTTGTCATCTATCCTACCATGCATTCATACAAAACTCTCTCTCCGTCTCTCTTTTAACACATGAAATCTACCTATTTTCTCTGTTTCACCAGTTCACCACCAGGAAACCCAACCAGAAAAAAACAAATATACACATTTTCAAAAACCCATGAAGCACACTCTAAAAAATTCACTTTTATATTGTCTTTGGATATTCTAAACACTCGTGCTTTCAAATGAAGGAGCAGGTTATGTTTTCTAAATGAAGTAGTAGGTTAGGGTTTTCGTTGGCTGGATTTTTGCTGGTGGTGGAATGGTGTGAGGATCGAGTGGTGGAACATCGACATATCATGCCGGATATGGTGGAATGGTCTGCGCCTAAACAAATACCGGTGTGTTTATCTGTAATTTAAGCTAATATAATACTTTGGTGGGTTGTACCCTTAAATTTTATTTAACCCACTTTTTACCCACTTTATTGACAAGACAATAAAGGTTTTTATGGTTTTCTGTTAAGTATATTTTGTTTTTTTACTACTTTTGACTAATCAAATTTTATATTTTATGTTCCGCACTTTTTTAGCCGTTTTATTCATTTTATTAACAAGAAAAGACAGTTTTCGATTGTTTTCTACTTTGTATATTTGCGTTTTACAACTTTTGACTTGTCAAAAATTATATTTTCTAGTTGCATAACTTCATTTTCGTAGTTTTATAATCAAAACAAAATAAAAAAAAATAAAAAAAATAAAAAAAATAAAAAATTAACGATGGTATTGGTACCATTTTATAGGGTGTACCGATAACCAATCCCTACCTTGGTTGTTGACCATGTGGTTGTAGGTGGTTGGGTGATGATTGGTGAGGAATGTTGAAAAATTGAGTGGAGAGAGAGTGTATGCTTATGTTTAGGTATAAATATTTGTGTTAAAGAAAAAGACAATGATACCCTCATTTGCATGCCACATGGGGCTATAATGAAAACTATAACGGCCGTTTGGTTGACTAACTGTGATTGTTACGGGATCCGAGTTAAGGACTATCTACATAGAAAAAGTCGAGGAACTATAAGTGTTGGTCAATGCCAACCGAACGGACTATTTGTGAATTTATTCTAGAAATAAAGTTTTTTGCTTCAAGTATTCATAACGGATTGAGATTCTCTCAAACTAGTATGAATATAACTGGTCATGTTCCTTCACAAACAAAACTGTGGGTCTACTGTAGGCCCTAGTTTTTCTTTTGTTTGTGAGGGAACTTGACCGGTCATGTTTATACAAACTTGAGAGAATCTCAATCCATTCAGAACTAACATGATAATAATTACTAGTACAAGTATGTAAAACTGTCACATCATGAAGAATGAAAATTTTAATATATAGTAAAACAGGACTTACTTGTAAGCTTAAGGCATAATGAAGTTCTTTAATGACGACTTCCATTGGGGGACGCTTGGCTTGAGTTTCGGCCAAGCATTGATAAGCGATTCTTGTAAATGCATCGAAAGAATCTTGATTAGGTCCTCTGTTTAGAGTGAACCTCTGTTCATCATCTTCCACCATCATTGTAGGATATATCAATTCTTTTAGTGTTCCTTCGTTGAAGCGTCGCCGTGCAATGGGTGCAAGTCCCTTGTTACTTTCAGCAAGGTAAACTAAATCATAGGCCAATGTCCCAGATAGGATCTCAAACAGAACAACTCCAAAAGAGTATATATCTGATTCTCTTTTATACTTGCCTGTAATAGGGTATTCTGGATCTATGTATACCTCTGTACCTACTACGACCTTTGTTTGGATAGTGCTCGCTAGCTGATTTGCAGGGTGGAATTTGGAGAGGCCGAAGTCAGCAATTTTTGCGTTCCAGTTCTCATCCAACAAAACATTGGCACTTTTAACATCTCGATGTATTATCCTTGGTTTTCCTTCAATGCTGGTATGAAGGTAATGCAATCCTTCTGCAATATTAAGACATATTTGTATTCTTTGATTCCAAGTAAGATTGGTCTTTTTTTCATGGCTTTTTAAGTAGTCATCAAGGCTTCCGTTAACAAGGAACTCGTAAACCAGAATCATCTCACGGTCTTTGCTAGAAAATCCAAGAAGTGAGACTACGTTTTGATGCTTGCAAATAGTAAGCAATTCGATTTCAGCCAAAAACCCTTGTTTACCTACCTCATCTTTTCTATTACGGATCTGTTTTATAGCTACTGTGCTGCTTCTTTTTGGCAGTTCAAGCTTATTATTCCCTTGCATTTTTGAAGAAAATCTTTCTAGATCTAAATGCTCAAGATCTGCTTTATACACCATACCGTACCCCCCTGATCCAATACAATACTTTTGGTTAAAATTATCTGTCGCCGACTTTATATCACTGAGACGAATCCTCAAGCATTCCAACTTTTTCCTCTACAAAAGATTGGGTTAAATTAAAAGGGGAGTGTTGTAGCTTATATATAGATGCTAGCAAATATGAAAATAAATTAGTAGGAACGGGACCATGCCCTACGAACCTTGTTCGTCCCTTCAAATGATTACAAGTGAATTATAGATGGCAGCCCAAAAATAAGAATTAGTTTGTTCAAGTTAATTGCCAAGTAGTGTAACAGAATTAAGTACTTTTTATTCTTTCAAATCAGAGATTGAAACTAATAATCTTTCCTAAATTATATACTTACAGTCACATTGTAAAAACTATATGCAGCAAACACCTGTAAACGTGTTCATGAATTATATGCATACTAGTGTTTCACTCTAAGAGATATGTATCTGAATCAAATAGTTTGTAACATAAAACTTCTTTGGTACAGGGAATAGTTTTGTAATTAGTAAATAACATATATTTGCTGCTTAAAGAACTAAATTAAAATAGTTCAAATTCATCCATCGCGTGTGAGAACCAAAGAAGCATATACGAACCACACATACTTGTGAAAGTAAGAACAATTTCGAATTCCACAGAGAATAATACCATAATAGAAAAAGAAACAAACTTTAAGTCAATTAAATGTCCTTGTATTAAAAATAAAGACTGATTTTATTTACCCATAATCACCTCAAGCTAAAAGAAATAGTTACCTTTAAGCGGTTGGATGATATATCGTCATTTGCTTCTGCTGAGTGTTCCTTTAAACACAATATCCACAATTGAAATTAAAAGATCATTCCAAATAAATGACTTTTAGTTAAAGGCAGGGAAAAAGTAAAAAAAATAAAATAAATAAAAAAATAAAAAAAATTGGTCTTACAATATTTTCACGCTTCCATTGGTGTTCCAATGCTTCTTCGAGGTCTCTAACAACTTGATCCATAGTGGGACGTTGTACGCGTTCCTTCAAGCAGTGGTATGCTGTATTTGAAAAGATGGTTAATGATTCAAAGTCCATTTGTCTCCTTAAACCCTCAAAAATGACCGCATCCAGTTTTCTCTCTTCATAATGACGTTTGGCCATCGCAGCTAGAGGTTGATCAACGCCACCTTCTCCGGTCATTGCTTTTCTACCACAAAGGACTTCAAACAAGACAATCCCAAAAGAGTAAACATCATATTTGGGTGTCACAGTTGCATTTTTTAAATACACCGGGTCAATGTAGTCAGAAGTGTCAAAATGGCGAGAAAAGACAAGGCGATGCCTCCAGCTTTCGGGGTATTTTGTGGAGAGTTCAAAACCAAACAACTTGGCCTCCCAATGTTCATCGAAAAATATATTAGAGCTATTGATGTCACAGTGTATGACATCATAATGGATGTGACTCAGCGCACGTGCAACACCTAAACATATTTGCAGCCTTCGGAACCATGTTAAAGTTTCATCAGTTAGATGTTGGTCGAGACTTTTGTCAGCTGCATGCTGGTAAATAATAATCTTCTCACTATTTTCGTTACAAAACCCAATAAAAAAGACAATATTTTTATGCTTGAGACTAGAATATATGGAAACCTCTTCCAAAAATTCTACTTCTTGCCCATATATAGCATCTAACTTCCGTGCAACAATATCAGTCAGTTGTCCGGACAGCCACATTTGTCCTTTATAATCTTCCCCAAATTTACCTTTTTTAATAAGTTTTTCACCAGCAAAGTTGCTAGTTGCGGTAACTATATCTAGAAGTGGGATTTGTAGGTGAGGAAACTCTGCACGCAATATCCGTATCTGGAAAAGCAAAAGAAAAACTGGGGATATAAAGAAGCAAAAGGGCAGGTCATTTTAGACAAATAAGGGTAATTCACGAATTATTTTTTTTCATTTAATGTTGTTCCCAGTCAAGTAATTATAACTCAAAAACTAAGTTAAACCACAACCATGCAAACAGATCTAAGTTTTAAACCTTTGAATACAACAATACATAAACAGTTTAAATATAAAGACACAACAAAATTTTCAACATTTAAATTCTTATTTGAATGAATCAAAGAATTTGACAAAAATTGTTAACGGAATAGCTATCCTAGTTGAATGACAATTTGAGGGGATCTTCTCTTTAACTCAAACACAAAGCCAAAGCGTTGGTTTAATTATGAACTAAAACTTACTCGTTGAATGTTCAGCAGACTTAGTTTAATTCGAGCTGTAAATGCTCTTTTATGTGTTTCACATTAATTGCAAGAGATACATTTACTCTTTTAAAAACATTTATAGCAAGGAATTAGGGTTTCAAAGAGGTTCCGACTTTAGTCGTGTTGAGCATCAAATGGGTGGTTGAGTTCCCATTAAATGCAACCATACTAGGTAGGGAATAAACTCTTTTTTAGAGAACAATTGTTCACATTGTTTGTACTTTCTTGGCTACTTTGGAAGATAGTCATTCCCAAAAAGATTTGCTTTATAGTTTTGTATAAAGTAAATCTTTTTCAAAGATCTTTTCACAAAATATTCAAAAGAAAATTATGGTGTATCAATCTATCAAAGCTCGATCGAATTATGTTTATCTATATCTTTTATCTCTTGCTTTGTAACCATGTGATTTCATAATTAATGTATTGCTCCATAGCTTAAATGTACTTTTAAAAGATACTCCGAAATAAACAATAAAATTGTACACTGTTTTGGTTAAATTGTACAGTATGTTTTTGCACCTTCCAAATTAACTTATATGTCTTCCATTTAATTTGCATTAATCAACAAATATGGCTATAGAACTTACCTGGAATTTCAGCATTTCTTCAAGCTCATTCTTGACAGCATCCATGCCAGGTCGTTGTTCTCGATCATCGTTTAAGCATCTGTATGCGATTGTTGCAAACTTGCTCAAGTAATATGAACCTATATGTTCTTTCAGACTAGGATCAATTATATTGTCCAGATTCCCTTTTTCGAAGTATTCTTTGACAGATTTTCCTGACAGTGTAAAGCCATCATCATTTTCGGTGATGCACAACCTCCCACACAGAACTTCAAAAAGTACAATTCCAAAAGAATACACGTCAATTTTTTTGGTCAAGATTCCTGAACTGATGTATTCTGGTTCACAATACCCTGGTGTCCCACAACCATATGAAACAATGAAACTCATACCAAACCCTGATCCACTTAACTTGGACAATCCAAAGTCAGATATTTTAGCAACCCCGTTCTCATCAATCAAAATGTTTGCGCTTTTTATATCCCTGTGGATTATGGTCGCATGCTCTCCAACATGGTTATGGAGGTGATCCAAACCCCGAGCTGCATCAGCACAAATTTTGAGTCTTTCTAACCACGTGAGACTAGTAGAGGTGGCATCGCGATTTTTACGATTTATATACCGATCCAAACTTCCACGCTCTGCATATTCATACACAATAATCTTCTCCTTTCCCTCATCACAATAACCGACGAGAGAGATGAGGTTTGGATGTTCTTGACCAGAGAGCACCTGAATCTCTGTCAAAAACTCCTTTAACGCTTGTCCGAACTGCTCATTATACCTTTTTACAGCAACCTTGGTATAATTTCCATTGATTGAGAGTACTCCTTTGTACACCGAACCATATCCACCTTTTCCGATACACGTTGTGAAATTTTTAGTTGCTTCTTCTATCTTTTCAAATGGTATTCTGAGATGTTCCCAAACTTTCATTGACATTATATTTGTAGGTATACTAGAAACGGCTTATGAATGTTAGGCAATTGAAGAGAGGAATTAACGATGACAAGAAATTAGAACAAAAAGAAAAAAAGCAAATACTTTCAAAAATTATTCGATGATGATTCCAGTGAGAGTTGCCGGAGCTCTGCGTCTAACGTCAGTCGGAGCAGGAGATCAGGCCCCTCTGTGAAGTCAACTTGTCATAATAAGTTTTTCTCGTGGATAATAAGGATAAAGGTTATAGGGTTTTTTCTTAGATTTCGTTTGTTCAGTTCTAAAACAAAATTGATCGGTTTTCTTGAAATGGATTTAATAAAGTTAGGTAGTAACGATAAATTTGCCGTACTTTTAGGTAGTTTGCCGTACTTTTAGGTGGTAACAATAAATAAAGATTTTGTTGTAAAGTAATAAGGGGAGGAATCCAAGTTTCTTACCCTAATCTCGAGGGCCCACGCCACCTCCATCCAATAAAACCTTCCAACTCAAAACTACCCAAATACTACCCTAACACTACCCTAACAAGACGGAGTGGTACCCGATCCTACCCTAACACTATATTTCATAAAAAGACAAAAAAAAAGAAAGAGAACAAAGCTTATATACGAGCGGGTTCCGAGCTCGAATTGTTCCAAATTTTCATGTACCCGAGGTACACGGGACGGTGTAGCCTCACGGGTTCATGAACTCGATTAGGAACCCGAGCTCCACTCCGTGGTACCTAAGCAACTCCTCCTCTCATTTATATGTTCTTATTATTGTTCATTATAATTGCTTATTACTTTACAATAGATTTTTCGTTTTTTTTTTGAATTGCATATATATATTCTGCAAAAGCTTAAAATTGCTTATATACCCAGGGCTGAAAAAACAAGTTAAGCCGCTCGTAAAAAGCTCGAAATTGGATCGGTAAAAAACTCGAACGAGCCGAGCTTTATTCAAAAAGATTGAGTAGGTTCGCGAGCCTAAACGAGCATTAGAAATATATAAGTATATATATTGTCCATACATATAACCATGTATAAACGAGTTTTATTTGTCCATTCCCCATATTCTTTTCCATATGTATACAACACACAATTACGTATCAACACGCAATTACATATGTATGCAACACACAATTACGTATCAGTTTTATTTGTTCTTCACATGCCTTATGTTACTTACCAACAATTTCATTCTTGTTTTTACATTATTATCTTCTTCCAACCACCATTCCAATTTGTTTGTCACTATTTATATCTTAAACGAAAAGATAGATGATTGGTGCAAAACCGTCAAGTTTAATTACACAAGCTAACCACTTGTGAATGGTCAACCGTAATAAACTTAAAACAAATTTCAAACACTAATGCAATTAAGATCGAGGAATATAATGGATTCACAGGTCGTTAAGTCCCACGGAGGATGAATTGGTGTATAAACACTTGATCGATGATAGAATGATCACTAAGGATAGTGATCGATAAGGATTTTGATGGATAATTACCTAAAGAAAAGATCTACAAATTACAAATGACTTAAATGCAAATTAAAAGAAATTAAAGATAAAATATATTAAATAAACGCTATCACTATTTTTACAATGATGTTTTGTGATTTTATAAAATAAAATAACTTAAATAAACTATTTTAACTAAAACGTAAACTCAAATTATCTAAAAACTAGATTTAAAATGAAACGTCGTTATTTATAAAATTACGAGAATACAAGCAAAACGTAAAATTTATGAAATAAAAGTCCTACAAGTGTAAAACAATTTTTTACGTACTATATGATAAAAGAAATTTTAGAAAAAGATTTATATTTTTAGACTTTTATATTTTTATTATGAATTAATTAAGATTTTACACTAATTAAATGTTTAAAAATACTAAAACTATTTGGAAAAATCTGAAACTTTTTTATAAATTACTTTATACTATTACCAAGCTAAGAAAAGTAAAAAGGATGTGCCAGCTTATTTCAATAAGCTAGAAATAAGCTGATGGAGTTCGTTTAAACTAAAGAGACAAAATGGGTCATATATTAAATTTTGCAAGAAATGACCAAGAAAGTCCCAAGGGCAAACGGCATACAGGTACACCACTATCACCCTTATAAGGGAGAGGTCTGTGTTCGACCTGCGTCTCCTTTTGCAAAACATTTTATTTTTGGATTTTATTTTGAAAATGATTAAGCTAATGTTAATAAGCAAATATTATAACTACAACTTTTTATAAAAACTACCAATAAGCTCAGTTTGAGCTTAAGTTTTCTTAACAATGGCTTAATTTGGAAATAAGCACAAGGTTTAAGCCATTTGGCTTATAAACTAGTAAATAAGCACTAGGGAAATGGGAATAAGCTAATAAACTATTAATAAGCTAATATTACAACTGAGTAAGCTATTTTACTTATAAATAAGCACTGAGCAACCCAAATAAGCACAAAATTTCACTGTTGCACAGGGCATGTTTTGGAAAATGGGTTCAAAAGAAGCTAAGCTATAAGCACTTTATAAGCTAAATGGTTATAAGCTTTTATTTTTCTAATTTTCTTTAGCAGTTAAATATTAATTTCCCAAAAGGGTTTAAGCTAATTATTAATAATGAACACACAATAAAAATATTAATTTTATTCAAAAACTGCATAAAGGAAATTTGACTTTTATAAAAATAAACTAGTTTGACTTATGTGAACTTATGATCTATTCTAATGATTTATTATGTTATTAAAAGCTGTTATAAGATGAAATTAAGCTATGGTAACAACTTACAAGCTACTGTGATGATTTTTGTAATCCAAAGTCTAAACAGTGAACTGCAATGGTGAGATTTACACTAACTTTGACTTTTTACTAAAACAAGGAAGGCATTTTATTACTTGACTAACCTATATTGAACTAATATGATATGAAACAACAATAAACAACATCAAGAATAAGCTAGAACACCACTAGATCAGCAAATCCAAACAGTAATTTAGAAAGGAAATTTTAACTTACAAATGATCAAGCTCATGTGCAGCTTATCACAGAACCCATTCTACCACTATTTCCAACCAAATTCAACCCAAATAACAGCTCTGCATCAACCCAAATCATAACCAAATCCATTTCAGTTTCAACAGTTGACTTTTATTGACCAAGGTAATTTTGAGAGTAAAATTGGAGTAATGAGTTTCTGAATAAGTAGTAAGCTAGGGTAAGCTTATAAAAGCTTATTTGGAAGCTTATGTGAGCTTATTATACTTTTTCAACTTATAATCACATATACATAAACTTGTAAATTGCATAACATAACTTCGAACTTGGAAATTGAAATTGATCACTTAAAAAGTTTAATATCACACTGAGATTACATAAAAAAGTACTTGGAAGCTTAAACATAGACTAGAAATCTTAAATTTATTAAAACGACATGACAAAATTAAAATTACACTACTTGGTCTTCTCCATTGCACCTTTTTCCTTTTATATTGATCTTTTCAACCTTTGTCGACATTCTGAACATATCCCACTTCATCTCAGCCCTTGAATTCATCAAAATTGCGCTTGTCATTTTTTTGGCGGGAAAAGTCATGAAGCAGGTTCTTTGCATTAATTGAGATGGTGAGTTGTCTAGCAAGGTGGAAAGGGTGATGGTGAAAGGTAGGGAGAGGTGGAAAGGTGAAGAGGTGGAAAGCAAGTGGAGAAACCACCTGGTTTCAGGTATGCAGGGGTGAGGGAGAGTGAGTAACAGTGGTGGCGGTTTTTTCTTTTATTTAAAATTTGGACCGGGTTGGGGTATTGGGCCTGGTATTGGGTTAAAGGGTTTAGTATATTTAAATTAGGTCCATTTGGTTTTATAGTAACACAAGGACTAAACTTGTAATTTTTACAAAGTAAAGGTCCGAATTTGACAAGTTTCCAAAGTTTTTCCAAGGATCAATCATGCCAAGTATCATTAGTACAAGGACTATAAATATAATTTTCCATTTTAAAGTATCCAAGGACCTTTTATGTCATTTTGAAACTTGAGGACCAAACATGTAAATTCTCAAAAGTTTATCATAAGGACCATTCTTGTCATTTATAAATAGTACAAGGTTTATTTTTGATTATTTTCACTTTTAAAATTCACCAAGGACTATATTTGACATTTTTCAAAGTTCAGGGACTAAAGTTGTCATTTTGTAAATTTTAAACTTTTAAGGGTTTATTTTGACAACTTTTGAATCCCATGGACCTTAAATGACATTTACAAGTTTTTGAATTACTGTGGACCGCTTTTGACAACTTTTGAAACTCGAGGGACTAAATCGCCAATTATGCAAACTTGATACGCTTTGTCATCCGATTTTGATATTTTGCATTTAAAACACATAAAACACGATTTGTGATATTTTCATCATTTTGATGCATTTCGAGTGTTTTCGGATATTTTTGCGCTCAGATAAGTATAAAATGATGAGTATTTAGACACTCATCAATAGATCATTAAAATGACTTTTATAATGGATTACAATAAGATGGCGGACAAACGGGTAACAAGTCGTGTCGCAACCCCTTTGAATGGCAAAACCAATTCTACTAAAATGAAATTTGTGACTTAGGGGTCGCAAAATTACTTTGCACAACCCGTTGAACCCTAGTCAAAACTCCACAACAAGCTAGGAACCCAAATGTATCAAAAGCAAAGGGGTAAATACGTGTTGATTCTCTAAACAAGCTTTCTCGTGTTTAGCAACTTTGCTCGATTCCGCTTTCAACGCCGCTTGTCTCCGAACAAACCCATTGTCCCTTAGCCCAACAAGAGGACACTCCGTAAGATCCACACAAGCATGTTTCCCCGCCCATCAAAACACAAGTATATCACCGGCCGTAGTAGACCTCCTTCAAGCGGATCATCGCGAAAGTTCATCGGGCCTTTTTTAGAAGAAATTCGCCTTTCGTTTAAGAACATCATACGGAACATCCCTAACCAACAACCATGCAATATAAATTCTCAGTCTTATTATCTTTTACCCATTTTATTCTTCAACCCATTTTCAATATCTACCCAGATTAATTTTATCATGCTAGTTTGATACAACTTTTATGTTTACATATTGTTGACATGTTTTTGCATAAGATATTAAGATGTATGTGGGTTTAGAAATAATATTAAACAATTAAAATACGTACACTAATCTTAACTACAAACACTCAAAAGTGGTGTATTCGTAATAACTGTGTTTGTAGGTCGTGCATCTGGTTACTAGTTTAAGCCAAGAAAATGAAGATTAAAAAGAAGAAGGGTAAAATGGTCAACGTGTAATTAAAACTTTTTGTTCTATATATATAATTTTATTATTTGGACATATATGATATTTATGAAGTTTAAAAAAATATATATGCAATTCTAAGTTTTGTTTGGATATATATGCAATTATGAAGCTTTGCAAGGATATATATGCAATTCTCCATTGTTTTTTTTATTAGAGCACTTGATGTAATAATTCAAGTTATGAGTTAACACCGCGTCACGTTAGCGTCACATCAGCTTTAACATTTCAACCTTAACACCAGAAAAACACCCCTTATCATACCATCACCACCATAACTCCACATTTTTTGCCCCACTTTTATTTTTTTTAAAAAAATTTACAAATTCAACCTCTAAACTAAAACTAATACTTCATTTAATAAATAACATAACATTCAAACTAAAACAAAAACATACCATTCAACCATAAATATTACAATACGAAATTAAAAAAAGTAAAAAAAGAAAAAAGAAAAAGAAAAAAGAAACTATGTTTTTGTTGCAAATTATATTTTTTTGAGTATTCCCTCCTTTTTTGTCTCGATCCAATACACAGTGTTTGCATCCATTTTGGAAGTGTCAGTATCGAGAAATTTCATCTCTTCCAACCTCATAATCGTTAGATCTTTTTCTTTAGTCGCCCGATACGTCTCTTGGGCGGTTTCCTGTTTGATACGATACTCGGATGTCATAACGTCCCCAAATTGGCTTGACGAGCCCATTCCCCCGGTACTCGTCATGGTCTCGGATTTGGCTTTCTTCGAAGCACGTTTTTTCCCATCGGAATAGGTTGAGCATCATGACTGAATAACGACTCGTTTGTTTGGCGTGGGACATCGTTGGTTAAATTAACCGGTTCCAGCGCGTCCCATTTTTTATGGCTACGCAAAACCTCTCACGCCTCCTCGTGAGCAAACGACGCTCCTCTATGCTCGTCACGGTACATTTCTCTAGCCCGTCTCATGTTATCCAACTCATTTCCCCCACTTTTTTTCAGACGTTTTGAATGTTTGTAGATTGAGTTGAACTTCTGACAATCACGGTTCGACGTTTTCCACTTGCTTGTTAGTATATCCTTGTTGCGTAGTTGAAAATTGAGTTTATTGAATTCGTTCATAACCCGATACCAAAACGTGTCGTCCAGTTGTGAACGACCTACTTTTTCATCCTCGGTAACAACAACGTAGCACGATGCATGTAGTTTTTCCTCACATGCTTGCCAACATAATGTAGTATCGGTAATGTCGGGATTTCGTTCGAAAATTGGTTCGGGGTCTTTGGTTTTTTTTTGCCTTTCGTTCCCTTGTAGGTTTTCGTGGAGACGTAGGTGCTTCGGATACATCATTTGTTTCGATTTGTGTACGTGAAGATACAGATGGCGGTTCATATTGTTGTTCGAATTGTAGATTTTAGAAATTGGCGTTTAGCATGTTTTGGCTTTGTTGCCACATTAGAAATCGTTGATGTTGTTGGTAAAGTTCCTCGGCCGACAAGACGAGTGGGTTAGGCATAGAGATTTGTGTTGAAGAAAAACCCGCGTTCGAGTTTGAAGATGAAGACCCCGCGTTTGGGTTATTCCACCCCATGAGGTTCAAGAAACTCTCATCATTGTTAAATCCTGACATTTTTTTGAGCAAATGGAAGTTTGTGTATATGAGTTTGAGTTGTGGAAGTATGAAAAAAACTTACGCGTAGAATTCCTTCTTTATATTGATGCTTGTGTTACATAAATGGTGACCTAACAGTGGTATCAATCGCCAAATAGTTGGGTGAAACGTGTGTTTGTTTTTTGAAGTTTTTTAGTATACACGTAAGTCTCGGCACTCAAATCTTCTAACGCTTAAAAGCTTTAATTTTCTCACTTTAAAACTCAAGATTCTTGTACTTTAAAGGTTATTAGGTGATAAAGTTTAAGTTTTTGGCAAAAAGTTGGCAACTTTACGTGTATTTCATTGGTTTTAAGCTTGGTTTTACTCGTGTAGTTTGTTCTACGCGTAAGGTGAGAAAGTGTGTTGGATCATCAAGTTTCACACTTTTGTGTTATTTTGGTGATATTGAAGCCTTTTCATCATAAAAATCTGGTTTAGAAACACTTTTGAGCAGAGATCTCAGTTTTGGAAAAGTTTGGTTATTCCTACGCATAGTGAAACCCTAAACTTACACATAAGCCTCTCAACGTGTGATCTTCAGTGCTATTGGTTTACTCAGTGTTTTCTTGCTTAGATAAGCCTGAAAACACTTCGACTTGGGATATGTTTTACACTGGAATAAGTGTAAAGGATTTTTTGGGCAAAACCCTAATTTTACGCATAAGCTAAAACTTACGCGTAGAATTCCTTACGCCTAAGCATTTTCTTACGCCTAAGCCTTGTCTTACGCATAAGCTAATCTTACGCATAAGCATTCTACTACTAACTTTTAGTTTACGCCTAAGCTTAGTGTTTCTCAATTCTTACGCGTAAGCTAATCCTACGCGTAAACTCTATTTTTACACGTAAGTTGGTGTTTTTACGCATAAGGAATTTCTTTGCCTAAGCTGATTTTATACGCATAATGTTACTTCATCAACTAAGTTTCATTCGACTACAAAGATCAATCATCAACACAAGTTTCAAAATGTCTCAACCACCATACTCTAACTACTTTCCTCATATGTATCCCAACAACAACAACAATTTTATCAACAACAACAACTACAACAACTACAACAATAACAACAACAACAACAACAACAACTTCAACAACAATTTCCTCAAGGTGCAATTCCACTTCAAATGTTTCAACCACCCACTAGTCTTCAAGTACAACCCTACACTAACTTTCACAATCAACATCCATCCAGGAATACTATGAAGGAACCGTCTTGGTTTGGAAAGATGTGTGAAGCATTAAGTAGCCAACAATCAATTCATGAGGCTGGATCACTTGATAGACTTCCAATGCTCACTCCCAAAAATTACGATCAATGGGTGATAAGGTTCTTTAGGTTTTGTGATCTAAAGAAGCCACATGAAAAGTTCTTGAAGAAGGTCATCATGGAAGGACCATTTCAGATGCCTACTATCACTGTACCCGGAGATCCTAATGCTAATCCACCAAGAGGTGATGTCACCAACTTTGCCGGTCTTCATAAACTTACTACTGACTAACTTCTACACTTCGAAGTAGATGAACTTGCAATGCAATATATCCTTTTGGGATTACCCAATCCGATACTTCGAAGTGTTGATGCTCAAAAGACTGCTAAAGCAATGTACGAGCATATTCATCTTCTCATGGAAGGCACAAAACTCAATCAAGAAGACATGGAATCCAAAATCTACTTGGCTTATGAACACTTCATGATTGAACCAGGGGAGACATTAGATTCATATCATCATCGCTTCTCAGACATCATCAATGACTTGGAAAAACATAACATTATTATACCAAGAATTGCAGTCAACACTAAGTTCCTGAGTAGTCTTGGTCCTGATTGGGAAAAGTATGTCATTTTGATCCGTCAAGCGAAAAATCTTCATCATGCTATATACGGATTGTTGTACGACTATTTGAAGCCCCACCAAAAGGAAGTTGACAAAGAAAGGGTTATTCGTGGACTCCCTGTTTCGCCTTCACTTCCGGATAATCAAACTCTAGCTTTGTGGGCTCAAGCATGCTATCCTCAATTCCCGAATTTGCCAACAACCTTCACTAATCCTATACAACAAACTGATCAGATCACACCTTATGACCCCTCACAACAACAACTACCCGAAAATCAACTAGTTCCATACAACAACAACAATGCTCAAGCACTTTACAGTGAATCTAATGAGGATGTAGAAGCTTTCGATGCATTGCAACAAGGGTTTGTCATGATTGCTAGAGCCTTCGGCCATTACTCAAACAAATCCGACAATCGCATTCGTACCTCATCAAACACAAGGAATTAAGCTGTTGTGAACAATGGACGTGTTAAAGTTCAGAATCGTGGAAATGTTCGTCAAATGGGTGGTGGTCAAGGGTTTAATGCTAATGGGAGGAACAACATGGGTGCTCCATAACAACAAAGGGCTTAAGTGGTTGAACAGGGTAATGCTCAAAACAGGGTTAATGGTCTTCGTTGTTATAATTGTAATGAGAAGGGTCATCTGGCTAATGCATGCCCTAAGCCGAGGACAAGAGGCAGCGCTTATCACAAAGAGGCTTTGCTCTTGGCTCTCAAAGATGAAGCTGGTGGAACTCTTACCTACAAGGAACAGAGCTTCATGGCAAATGCAGATTCTGATGATGATATGGAGGACTTGCAGGCTAATGCAGCAGTTATGTTAATGGCAAATATGCAAGCTCTCCACATGAGTGACACATGCCCGATGTATGACACTGACGACTTGTCTCAAGTACCTGATCAAACTATCTTCATTACTGATCTGATATCTCAGCCAACATCTGCATCCGACAAGGATCAGAGTGTTCAACATGAGCCTTCTACATCTCATTCCGATGACAATCAAATAGATCCCGTAGTTATATTTGACGATCAAGATGACCTTATGGTTAATATTGATAATCAAGTTGACTCCGTGGTTATACTTATGGATCTGACTAATGATCATGTCGAGACTAACGTTGAACAACCTGATCTTTCATCCAATCTAGATATTGAGCTCATGTCCTTACTTAAAGACCAAGAATCTCGACTGGAATTATGCAAAGACATCAATAATCAATTAAAGGACAAAAATGCACTGCTGACTAAGGATAATGAATGCTTAAAACTTCAACTCAACATTTTTCAAACACAAGAAAAACGTGAAAAAGGTTTTGAAGTCGTTTTTGCTAAATCTTACCAAAACGAAAAATCATTAGAACAACAGATACGTGATCTACTTGCATCTAAGAATGCTTTGTTGTCTCAAATAGAACAACCGAAATATGATCATAAACAACAACTTAACGCCTCACTTTGAAACTCAAAAGCCAAGTCTCGAGTTGTTAACTTGTCAAAAACAGTTATCCGAGTAAAAACATTCAACAAAACGAATAGATGACTATCTTGAATAAATTGTCGACTTACAAAAAATCAAAGAGTTTCAAATGTTGTTTATAAACATGGTGAGTCAATCACAACTATTCAAAAGTTCACTTTAAACCAAATCCAAATGGATATGGACCGAATCTTGCGATTACAAACCAAAGTTTTCAAATAGAGCATTCAAACCAAATCCTCAAGTTTACAAAGATGTAACATAGAATTGATGACTCCATTATGATCATTGTTGAATATAATCGCATGGAGGAATTAGATGCGTATGACGAGAGTCGGTCAAAATGGAAAATGTCGCTTATAACAAACCATTTAACTATTCAAAAGCCGTAACTTTTGTCACACAACAGATACTTCTAACACACCTTTGGTTATCACACCGCTCGATGTTAGTCCCCAACACAATGGTGCACAAATAAATGGTCCTTTACCTTCACTCAAAGAAATTAAAACAATACCCGAAAGTCGTCAAATTCTTAGATATTTTGACACTTTCTTATCTGACATAAAAATTTTAGAACGTGAGATTGAATTTCATTCTGAAATAAAAGTTGAACATTTTCAATCGCCTCAGGCGTGAGAACAAAGAAATATTTTTCAGAAAAGAATTTTACCCCATGTTCAAAATTTGAAAAATTGTGCACTATATTGGGAAAGGGAATTTCATAAGGATCTTGGTCTAATGAAAATAGTTTTCGAGAAAACAGAAACATCTATTTCAAATACCAAACGTAAAAAGAAAATGTTAAGAAAAGATGTTGATTGACTCTTAGAAGATGTTATCTGTGTTGATACCATGAATGTTGTGTTGTTACATATCCATGCTGATTCTGTTGAAAATGTTGAGAATATCGATAGTGTGCCTCAGATCGAGTCTTTAAAAATTGAGAATGAGCGTTTGTCAAATGAGCTTTCGACTGCAAAACGTCGTCTTCAATGGTGTCAAAAAGATTGTCACGATCGAGAAATTACCTTTCAAAACAAAATCAACCAGTTGCGTGCAAAATCTTCTGATCCTAAACTTGAGCAACTGGATAACCAAAACGTGTCTTTAAAAAGTCAAATTTCAAAATATGAACAAGAACTTTCAAAAGTTAAAAAGGAATATGGTGTCATATTTGATTTACTCAAAAAGACTCGTGATAAGGCATCAAAAGATCTTGATGAACATCTTGCTTATACCAAAGATGTCTTACGAAGAGATGGAAACACTCACTCTGAAAATCTAGATTTGTTACACACTATTCATGACTTAAAAGCAGAGTTGGTAAAACTTAAGCAAGGTAGGAATAGTAATACTAAAGTAACTGCCCCAAGAATGCTTAAAGTTGACACTAGAACGCCTAATGACAAACCACAAGATACTAACGTGCTTCCCTCTGCTGAAACAGGACTAGTTACTTCTTTTCCCAACGCTAGCACTTCACAGCTTAAGAGCATATCAAGGAAGAATAGGAAGTTGCGATGTAAGAAAAGAACAATAAAGACTGTTGAAGTAGAAGAACACCTTTGGACTTTGAATAAAACTCATGTTACCCCCACTTTAGATATTGCGTCTGACAAATGTAATGGAAAAAGTGATGCAACGAATGCTGAATCTTTAAGTACTTTGAATGTTTTGTTTTAAACTTCTTGTGTTGGTTGTCATAAAAGCATGCTTTCTGGTTGTCATGACAAATGTGTTGCTAAGACTATCTTATCTCGTAAGTGGAACATTAGAAAACGGAATACATCTAGGCCCACTAATGCTTCTAAGTCTGTGCTAGGCAAACCGCCCTCTAGAGTTCCTGCCACAATCATTGATGTACTAATAACCCCCCCTGCACCTCCTAGGAAGAACTTATCACCTAGTGCATTCACTAAGACTAAAGCTAAGACTAGTTGGAGATGGCAGAAATGGTTACATAATACACTTGGATTTCAATGGATACCTAAAATTATAGACATGTGTGTTTCAACTATAATCAGATCGGAACCTCTAACTCTTTGGGTTCCACATCTACTCCTATTCCATCTTTGTCGCCTGTGTAATGCAGTGATGAGATCATCCTCCTGGTTGTTGATAGCGGTTATTCCGACACATGACAGAAACCTTAAACTCGTTAGCAAACTTTGTTTCAAAGTTCATTGGCACTGTCAGATTCGGGAATGATCACTTCGCGGCTATCATGGGCTTCAGAGATTACATCAATGGGAACATCGAAATTAGCAGAGTTTATAATGTGGAAGGTCTCGGTCACAATATCTTTTTGTGACGGAGATTTGGAAGTTGCTTTCAGGGAGAAAACTTGTTTCATTCGTGATCTACAAGAAAATGATCTTATGTCTGGCCAACGCTCATCAAGTCTCTACATAATCTCTATGCAAGACATGATTGCTTCATTTCCCATCTGTTTACTTTCTAAGGCTACATCTACAAAATCCTGGCTATGGCACCGTCGCCTTTCACACTTGAACTTTCAAACCATAACCAACCTTCCTCGATACAAACTTGTTGAAGGTCTTCCACGTTTTCGGTATTCTAAAGATCATCTTTGCTCAGCTTGTGAACAAGGAAAAAGCACTCGTGCTTATTTTTCCTCAAAGGTGGAACATGACTCTCAAAGATGCTTCATCTTCTTCACATGGATTTGTGTGGTCCGATGCGGGTGCAGACGATTAATGGCAAACGCTACATCTTGGTAATTGTCTATGACTACTCAAGATGGACTTGGGTTTATTTTCTTCAAGTAAAGATCAAGCTCCACAGATGATCATCACCTTCTCACGAAAATTCGTGTTCACTCCGGAACACGCAAGACGATCGTAATGCACAAAGGAACTAAATTGTGAATCAAACTCTTCGTGCATACTATGAGAAAGTGGGAATTGAGCATCAAACATCAATTGCACGTACACCAGAACAAAACGGAGTTGTTGAACTACGAAACCGTACGTTAGTGGAAGCTGCAAGAATGATGTTGATAAATGCTAAGCTTCCAGATTACTTGTGGGCTGAAGCCGTGTCAACTGCATGCTACACTTAAAACCGCTCATTGATTACTAAACGCCACAACAAAACACCTTATGAGCTTATCCACAACCACAAACTGAATCTCAAACACTTTCATGTATTTGGATCCCTTTGCTATCCAAAGAATGATCGTGATGATTTTGGAAAGCTCAAGGCTAAAGCTGACATTAGAGTCTTTGTTGGTTACTGTGAAAATTCTAAAGGATACCGGATTTGGAACCGTCAGACAAGGGAGATTATGGAAATGATTCATGCCAATTTCGATGAACTCACAGAAATGGCTTCTGAGCATAACAGCTTGGAACCCGGTCACAACCGTTTAAAATTCCTCCAAACCCCATCATCAGCTGAACCAAGCCTACAACTTACACGTCAACAAATGGAACAGCTATTTGCTCCTCTGTTTAGTGATGACATCGATCAACGTGCTCCAGATGTATCCGTTGCTTCCGCTACTCATTCTGATACTATTCCTACACCTGATACACCTGTTACAACAACAAATGTTGAAGAATCACCTCCAATCGATTCAACCACAATAGTCGAACAAACCGCATCCAATGACGCTGAACCAGCTGATGATATTCTGAACAATGAGGTGCCCACACCTGCAGATTACAATCTAAATGCGTTCTTCAATCCTTTCTCTGATGAAGCTACTTCTGATGTTGCGGAATCATCTACAAGTCATTTTAATCCTCCTAATCTGCACAATGTTTATCAACATTAACCCTCCACACATCATTGGACTAAGGACCACCCTCTTGCGAACATCATTGGAAACCCTAATCATCCAGTCGTAACGAGACAACGCCTTCAGACTGACGGTGAACACTGTATTTATGCACTTACCGTCTGCCAATATGAACCAAAAATTTTAAAGAAGCAATGACATATGACAACTGGATCGAATCCATGCAAGAAGAACTTAATCAGTTTAAACGTCTTGAAGTATGGGAATTGGTTCAAAGACCAACAGGGGTATATGTCATTGGTCTAAAATGGATTTGGAAAAACAAATTGGATGCTGAAGGAACCGTAATCAGAAATAAGTCACATCTGGTGGCTAAGGGTTATAGACAAGAAGAAGGGATTGATTACGAGGAATCATTCGCACCGGTTGCTAGACTTGAGGCTGTTCGGATCTTTCTGGCTTTTGCGGCTCACATGAACATCACGGTCTTTCAGATGGACGTCAAAACGGCTTTTCTAAATGGTAAACTGAAAGAAACGATCTATGTTAGTCAGCCAAAAGGATTTGTCGATCCAGAGTTCCCTAACCATGTCTACAAGCTAAACAAGGCTCTCTACGGTCTCAAACAAGCTCCCCGGGCGTGGTATGATAAGTTATCTTCCTTTCTCATTGCCAATAATTTCACTAAAGGTTCGGTCGACCCAACATTTTTCATACAATATCATGGGGAACATATCTTAATCGTTCAAATCTATGTGGATGACATCATCTTTGGGTCAACACATATAAAATATTCAAACGCTTTTTCAAAACTGATGAAAAAACACTTTGAAATGTCAATGATGGGTGAACTTACATTCTTTCTAGGACTGCAAATTCATCAATCACCCCGTGGTATTTTCCTAAGTCAGTCCAAATATGCTCTTGAAATTATTAACAAACATGGAATGACAAGCTGTGATACCTATGCCACACCTATGGCACATACCAAGAAACTGGACACTGATTTGCATGGAAAACTGGTTGACCCTACCAAATACCGAAGTATTATTGGGTCTCTCATGTATCTAACAACCAGTAGACCTGATATTGTCTTTGCAGTATATCTTTGCTCCCGTTATCAATCGCGGCCAACTGAAACTCACCTCTATGAGGCTAAATGAATCCTCCAATACATCAAGGGAACCATTAATTTGGGACTCTTGTATCCGAAGGATTCGGTTTTGAACTAATAGCTTTTTCGTGACCGATCACGCAGTTTCTTAGACTCTCGGAAAAGTACTTCAGCGCCTACAATTTCTTGGTGATAAACCGTGTCATGGCGGTCGAAGAAACAGGATTGCACGTCACTATCATCGACTGAAGCCGAATATGTGGCCATGTCTGCGTGTTGTGCTCAAGTCATTTGGATGAGAACACAACTCAAAGATTATGGTTACATATTTGACAGAATTCCGATGTATTGTGACAACAAAAGTGCAATTACGATATTGTGCAACTCCGTTCAACATTCCAAGTCCAAGCACATCGATCTTCGATATCATTTCATCAAGGAGCATGTGGAAAAGGGTACTGTTGAATTATACTTTGTGGGTACTGAATACCAATTGGCAGATCTTCTCACCAAAGCCTTAGCTCCTGCTAGGTTTAATGAGCTGGTCCACCGGATTGGTATGAGGTGTTTGACTCCAGAGGAACTAGACAAACTTTTGACACATTCTTAAAACCAGTTAAACACCAAAACCTCTTTTGTAAATATTTTTTTAAAAACAAAATACAAAAATATAAAATCTGATAAAATTCAAATATATTCTCCTATCTAATTTCTTTAAACATGGCAAGTACAAAACTTCCGTCAACACTTTACTCTTTCAAAATTCAGTATTTTCGCGGTCAAGTGTTGAGGGGGAGTAAGTAAATATTTTCTTGTTTCATAAAATCTTGTACTTGCATGTTACCTTATTCCGATTGTTTCTTTGTTAATGGTGGTCACATTTCTGGTTTATTGACTCTCCCCGGATTCAAATTTATAAAATTTCATTATTTATGAAGTCGAGGGCCGGGGGAGTGTCGTCATGTTTCTTTCCAAATATCATGCTTTACGTACCAAAATGGCAGTTATGGGCGTTGGATGAAAATGGTTAAGGTGGAGGGACTTAAATTGTCAAAAGTCTAAACTATTTTTTTACAAAACCTCTCCACCAAATATCTCTTTACATTTATTACAACATTAAAGATTTTACCAACCTTCATCCACGCTCCAAAATCAATACGCAAATCCTTGTTATAAACCTCCAATCTGTAAGTGTTTTTAACATCATTGAGTGATTTTAAACAAAGGTTTTCAATTGTATGTAATTCCAACGGCTAGATTTTTCCCTAGGTGTGATTATGTGTTCTACGCATAAGCATATGAACACATGATCACGTTTGGATGATTTAGATTATATGGGTTATGTTTTCATTGTTTATATCATGTATTTTAACCATTTTCATCTCAAAAACCTACCCAGAAAATGTTTTTCAATCACTTTGTAATTTAGGGTTTATGTGTATGATTTGGGCGTTTTCATTTGGGAGTGTTTATGGACAATTAGATGGTTGGGTTATGCTTGTTACATGTTTAATTGACCAAAACCATGCTTGAATCATACCCAGAAACAAGAAATCTTAAGTAATTGTGAATTAGGTTTTATACTCGTACTAATTAGGTTTTCTTGATTCATAAGGGTTTTGATGTTAAAACTTGTTTAAAACAACTCATTAGGCCTCTAAGATATCCCAGTAAACATTTGGTGCAATTCCTATGGTTAAATCTCTTATTCATAAAATTGAAAACTTAGGGTTTTGACTTACGCGTAAGTGTGTTTCTATGCATAAACTGTTTGGACTATTAGTTCATATGAAAACTGAAAGGGATTGAATAATATGTTGATAAATGTGTTATGATGAATTTATTTCAGGTTTTTACGCGTGAAATATTCAGAATCAAGGTTAACTGTGCTCCTACGCATAAGGATCACTTTACGCGTAATATGTTACACGTAAGAGTAATCTTACGCGTAACCTTTACGCATAAGGTTCTACAGAGGGGACTACGCGTATCCTATGATGGATATGCGTAAACATTGAGTCTTACGCATAAGGTTCAGTCTTACGAGTAAACCTTACACGTAAGCTTCCACATACGCTTACGCGTAAGCTCTATGCCTAGGGATATTTTTTCTTACGCGTAATATTTCTTACGCATAAGAAACGTCCCTACGCATATGCTTATTCTTACGCGTATGGTTACCTTTGTTTACGCATAAGCTTGGAACTTTACGCCTAAGCCTTATATTAACCATAATTATGAATTGTTACGCGTACCAACTTGTAAATAAATAAATCATATCGTCACGAAACCAAAATGTCATTAATAAGCTTAAATGGTTGATAAGTTGTGAAAATAAGTGAAAATTTGGACTTTAAAACTCAAAGTTAATCAACTCACGAAAATTATCACGACTACTTTGGACTATTGGACAAACAAGTGACATTGGACTCGTAACATTCATTAACATAACATATTCAATAATTAGACAATAAAATCAACTTTTGACTAACGTAATGTCTTTCGATATGTTGGTTCTTTTGGCTAAATATCTTTCAGATCACGATATGGACGTCCAAATGGAAAACGTTGATGCACCAAATGTTCTCTTAATGGAAGACATATTCCCCAACGGTTACTCAATGAATATTGGGAAGAACAATCTCAGAGTCGACTTTGACAACTTCACGTGCTCTGAGTCTTCTTGTCAAATTGTTGTGGATATTCTGAAGACTCATCCTTACAAGAATATGCTCTCAAACTCTGCAACAGTGCCGGTGATTTATGTTCATCAATTCTGGCATACCATACAAAAGGTCAAAGGTCAAAATGCTGTAATTGTGACACTTAACGATAAACAAGTCACCATTACACCTGCAGACTTAAGGGCTATTCTTCTTCTTCCTACCATCCAGCCTGCTGATTACTCTGCTACTCCTACAGAAGAGGTCACTCTCCAGTTCATGGTCGACATCGGCTATGATGAAGCTGCAGGGATCATCACAAAACACTCATCAGTTGATCTTAAGAACATTCCCCAGCCATGGAGAACCCTCTACATCATGGTTGCCAAGTCAGTTTCTGGACGTGATAGTGGTTTTGAGCATCCTAAGCTCATGGAACTACAAATATTTTAGGGCATGGTCAACATGAAGCACATCGAATTTGCAGCTCTGATTTGGGACGACATGATGTCTTACGTTAAAAAGCCTGGCACCAAAATCCCTTATATCAGATACACCAAACTGTTGATCCAAAGGATTCAAGGGAATAATCCAGATATTCCCTAGAGACTTGATGACCCCAACAATCACTTCGTGTTACTTGAGCCCACACTCAATGTTGTCAGATTTAAGGACTCAACAACGAAGAAACAAGGTGCGGTATTACCAGATTGCCTTCTGGTTGTTGCTATCAAGGAACTTCAATCGTACAAATGTTATCTGGAAGCAGTTGCATTAGGAAAAATGGGGTTCATTGATGAAAAATCTTCTGGTACACCTGTTAGGAAGACCAGGAGAGGCAGTGCAGGAAGTGTTACAAGCACTGAGAGTTCCCTAAAGTATCCAAAGAGAAAACCTCCCAGCAAAAAGAGAGTTCCTTCAAAGGTTGCTATCCCTTATCCCAAACCAGAACCTAAATTGATGGACGAGGACTCCGAGGACACCGAAATAGATGAAGAGATTATCTACACAGAATCTGCAACAGATTATACACAAACAGTTGCAAAACCTCTAAGTCCCAAGTCTGATAAAGGGAAAACTCCAGTGCAAAAGCAAGAAGAAGAGAGCTCAGAAGAAGAGCCACTGGATGAAGACAAAGACTACAGAAAGAAATTGAAGAATCTCATACTCCAACATGTTGCTAAAGAGTTTCACCTTCAACAAATTCGTGGCCCTGGAGGGTCAAGTGGTGGTGCACTATCCACACCAGTTTCTGATGCGGTTAATCAACCCGATAATGGAACTGGTACCACCACCCACGAGTTTGAACAAAAGCAACAAGAGGATGAACTTATCTTCGACTTTGAGGTACCAGAAAAGGAGACAACTGAGAAAATTACTGATGAAGATGATGATGTTGCTGCTAAAGAAAAAGCAGAAAAAGAAGCTCTAGCAAAAGCAGATGAAGAAGCTAGGGTTAAGACAGACGAAAAAGCTGAATCCGAAAAGGAAGCCGATGATTATCTTCTAGATAGTCCCGCACGTTCCAAAGAACAAACTTCTGAGCAGCCAAAGGACCCTGAGCCTCCTCATGAATCATCATCGTCAGACTCATCTTCTCACTCATCTCCACCACCATCCAAAGCCACCACAAGATCCGCATCCAAATTCGTCAAGAAACCAACCAACACTTGGTCAACACATGCCAAGACGAAGATTGTGAAAGCTGTCCGACAAGTTCGTAAACAAAACGTGGTCAACAAAAAGCTCAATCAACTTGCCGACAGAGTCAATCTTCTTCAAAAAGTGATAAACAAGATGTTGGGAGAACGGGAAAAGATCCAGAAGTTTCTCGATCGAGATATCCAAGGGGAAATGGACAAGACGGCTAGAGAATATACTCACAAGTTTCTTCTCGACGTCGTCCCTGGAGTGACAAGAGAGATGTTCACTAGACAACTCTATCCGAATCTCATGCAGTTGGTCAAGCAAACAATAAAAACAACGCCTTTATCAATAACAATCAACCCAATTGAGCCTGCAGTTGTCTCCGATGCAGAAATGGTCTCCAAGCTTGTACTACAAATGTCTCAACAATCAGGAACATTTACTTCTGACGAAGCTAAACCGTTTGATGCATTGCTAGAATACCAACTCAAAACTTCATGCAAAGCGGAAGCTGAAAGGCCAAAGCGTGCAAGAGACGATGATGATCACGATAAGGATAAAGAGTCCAGATGCAAGAAGAAGTCTGGTGAATCCTCCTCCATGCCTCCACCACACCAAAGGACCCCCATCGAAAGAAGATCTCCTCCACGTTCTACTCCTACTGATAAACGTCAGGACTCTGAGTTACCACCACAAACAGAGCAAACCGGTGATCATTTTGAATACACTGGTGGTGACGATGAAGAGATCCCTGAGCCCCAATAACAACCCACCTCTTCTGCCACAACAAAGAAACCATAATCATCATCAAAGCCAAAGAAAAAGAAGAAGAAGACCGCTATTGTCTCATGGCTAGATGAAGATACTACCGATGAATATGACTGGTTTTCTAGACTTGTTGATGCTACTCCTTCGTTACCGGAAGGCCAAGAAATGGTAGATGGTCGAACATTGGAGCATGCTAAGTTAATTCAAGAAAAGTTTAGGGTGAAGAAGATGACAAAAGCAGAGTTGAGACGCATCAAGAATGAAGCTTTTCAACTGCTCAAAGACAGCTCTGAATGTGCCATTAAAGTTTAATATCATCTCGAAAACATTGCACGAGCCATGTCTAACAACATCGATTGGCTCAACCCTGAAGCTAACATTGACTTTACCAGAAAAGACAAAGCTCCATACTACACCGACTGGACAAGGCCACTACTAACCATTGGCCGACCCGATCAACCTCAGATTCCCTGCCGCTATTTCTTCAACAACGACCTGGAGTTTCTTCTGCACGGTAGCGATGTCTCCAAGAAATATGCTACATCACTCACCTTCCCTTTCCCGGCAGCAATATACTCCAACAGCATAGCCGTCGAGGAAAATGCCATACACATGTTTGTTAACAATGTGGAAAAGTATGACCTCGATGCACTTTATGGGATTCATCATTGGCCAGAACGAAGAAGAATCTACTACAAAAGCTGCCAGGTTCTTAAGTCGAAAAAGGAAGTGTTCAGTGATAAACGGATCTTGGCTATTCAGTATGTTACCCTGTCGTCGAAGTGGAACTACACATTCCTTAAGAAAATTGTGGTCAAACGACAAGACGAAGAGGAATATGACTTCTGTGAAGCGGATTTTCCGAGATTGTCGCTAAATGACATTGAAGATATGTATCTCGCCAAGGTACAAGGACAAATGCGACATTTCTCTATAGATATCCAACGTGAGTACATCAAGTCATTGCTTATCCTCATCAGAAGCATCGTGATCCAAGAACGTGTAGAAGATATTCAACTTGCCGTGGAATCATACCAGAAGCTTGTTAATCTCACAAAACCTCAGCTTGACCTTCTTGACATAAACCAACATGCTCAGTACACCCTTATCAAGAAACCATTTGGGGTAGTCTACAGAAGTGAACTACATCACAATTGCTTCATGGCGTACAAAGAGCTTCATAAGTTTGGGGATCACACATTGAAGAAGGTTCGGGATGGGTTAGCACACAGGTTAAAGGAGATTCATGACGGCATAGGGTCAAAGAAGAGATGAAATTCGAGGGATAGGATGGATGTGAAGAATATCATCACTCGGATTGATGAAAGGTTGTTCAGACGGGATTAGATAAGAACGTTGGAGAGTTTCGTAGGTGGTCGTCCAAGCGTATCTCTCACAGGCTACCAACGTCCAGAATGCATTCCTGGAGTTATTGCTGGAATACCTGAGATTCCTAGTACCCCTTGATCTGTTTCTTTCATTAACTATTTGGATGTGTGATTTATATTTGACTATGGCTTGTGCACACATAACAGTGTACAACCCGTACTTGTAATGAAAGAACCCTATGGTACTCTTCAGTGCCATAAACCTAAAGGAGCGAAAGCTTCTTACTTTTGAGTAAAACTTATCAAAACTTTCATCTTTCAAAGTTTTGCTCAAAAGAACAAGTACTTCCCCTTATGGTTTTTAAAACCTCAAAAGTTAACATTAATTGTTGAGGGGGAGTATTTGCTAAAATCTTTGTTCACAAATTGTTCTTCGTGGAAATCTTCCCACAAAACTCAGAATGGTCATATTCGATATCAAAATTTCATCAAAAATAACATTTATATGCCATTTTGAGGGGGAGAAAAATTATGTGATAAGAAATATGTTGTGAATTGCTATTGAATCTTCGTGTGATAAGACTTCAACCCATGAATTGACGAGATCTGAACTGTCATACATTGAAAAGATTTGTCTTCCTAGACTTATCCGAGTAGATCGTACCATTCGAGAAACTCTTGATAGACATAAACTTTGACGGGTTTGACAACCTTTCGGGGTTGTCCACATCTTCAAGGTAGTTATTAGAGTTAGTTGTCACCTAAAAGCTGACAATGTACCTCTTTAACTATGCAACGTAATCGTGTCTCACAAGGAATTGTCTATCTTGAGTCGATCAATTCAAAAGTGCGCGCTCTTCTCTCACCATGCAAATTTCTGTCAAAACACTTAAGCATGTCTGGAGGGGGAGTATTTCTGCAAAAGATAAAACTCTCGAAGTGTTTCAAAATGTTTCTTATTCATAAACACTTTGAGAGATTTTCAAGAAATTGGTTTTGTAGCAACGGAGTTATAAGGTGATTAAGGTTAGGAATAACCGTCCTATGATCCGCCAGAGCCGGAGGGATCTACACAAGGACACCACCAATAGTTAGAATCTAGAAGTCCTTAGGTATGATTATAAATAGGAGAAAATGAGAATTGGAGAAAGAAGGAGTTGAAGAATTAAAAAGAAAAGCAATGAAAAGGGTGAAAAGAAATAGCCCTCCAAATTATTCAACTTAGGGAGACACCGGGTTCAATTCATATGCTACTGGTTGTCACTAGATGACACCGGTATTGAAGAATAAAGTCGTCATGGACCCAGTGACGCATGCACTAAACCTTCTTAGCCACTCAAGTTTCTCCCAAAATAAGCTTGTTTCATTCTCACAGGGAACCCTACGTAAACTATCGGCTTTCTCTTAGAGATAGGCGGTATTGAAGAGGAGACCTCTCCTAGTCTCCGCTCAGGAAAACCAAAGCGCACTATTGAGTCTAGAGCCACGAGATTCATTAAAAGATCTCTTTGGAAAACTTACAATTCATCACTTGTCGCTTCAACAATAAGGACGCAAGTGATACATTCTAAGTCCTTCACGATCTTAGCAATCTTTCGAGAACATTTATGAGAGGTTCACAACTGTGATCCTCGGTGATTGAATGGAAACTCCGCCGGGGTCAACATCAAATGACCACGACAGCGGTCGCCGGTAACTCCACATGGATTACTCTTGAGTGTCTCAAACGGTTCACGGTCGTGGGGTGATGCTTGATTGTACCTCGTGACTCACCGAACCATAGATGCATTTTGGTATATCGTGTTAGCCTTCTTAAGAGCATCGGTTTCGAGAACGACCTTTGCTAGAACTAAAGTTGTGTTTCACTATCTTTGTTAACACTCTCGAAATTTGAACTTGTAAGTCTTGGAAATCCTGCTAAGGAGATTCCTTTCAAGAATCGAGTCCTGAATATGTGAGTCATTACTTGAACTTGTTCTATGTAATGCCAACTGTCCGTTACGGGATTCGGACGGCTGATTCACCCGACCAAGGTGAATGGAATCAAGACATTCATCAGTAGAACAATTGTTGTAATCAATTCTTTATGAGTTGATTACAGTTAGCAATTGGTGCTTGTGACTGTACCGGAGCTGCTGCTGCTGATGGATGCTCGCGGGAGGAAGAGATCGTGCAGATTCTCCACATGCTCATGCCAACTACATCATCAAAGAAGTTATCTTATATTCAAAGGCAACACAAAGATCGAGATCTCATAAATGGTGACCTAACAGCTTATATACCTAGGGCTGAAAAAAAAAGTCAAGCCGCTCCTAAAAAGCTCGAGATCGGATTGGTAAAAAGCTCGAATGAGCCGAGTGTAAACGAGCTCGAGCCTGAGATCTATTAAAACAGATTGAGTAGGCTCGCGAGCCTAAACGAGCCTTGGAAATATATAAGTATATATATTATCTATACATATAACCATGTATAAATGAGTTTAATTTGTTCATTTCCCATCTTCTTGGCCATATGTATACAACACACAATTACGTATCAACACACAATTATTTTTTTTTGGGTAAAGGGGAGTAATCCTGCACCCTGGTAAATAGATTAACCAAAAAATGTTTAAGTACAATGGATATGAGTGAAATCCCATATCTCAGCCCGTTACACAGGCAAAAAGCTTACATAACAAGATACTTCCTATTTTCTAAACAAGAAAACAAACCACTACTAAATGATAACATAGGACAGAACGAAAGAAAATTACTTCCTAGGACCTTGAAGCTTGGTTCCATACATGGCATTAAAGGCATCCAAGTTTCCTGGAAGATCATAAACCTGATTCGCATAGTCATCGTAGTCATAGTCATCATCCTCATCTTCAAACTCTTGGCCACCACCGAATATATTAGCAGACTCATCAAATGGGTCAGCAACCACCTCATCTTCAGAATCAGAAACCATGATCTCTCCCACTTTAGAAAAAGGATTAACTCTCTTAGTAGAAGAGGCGGACGGATTACAAGAAACATTAGTTTCAGGAGCCACACTTGACTCCATCTCTTTCAAATCACTCACAAGGGGTTCTTGTGATGCAGTACCTGTCTTAATAGACTTATCTTCATTAACTTCCATTGTACGACCAGAATCCACATCCTTGTTGGTGTCATTAGAAGGAATACCAAACGCATCCGTATATTCCATATTAAGAGCATCAAACTGGTTAGATGTAGAGATCTTTGTTCCACTCGAACTAGCCACATCAGAAGCATTCTTCTTAGTGACTTCCACTTTCTTAGGTTCAAGAGGAGTCTTTTTGGGTTGATATTGAAACTGCTTACCCACAACAGGTTTAGTAAACCCTCCTTGACCCGAAGTAGTAGACCCACCTTGCTTACCCTTCTTCTTGCTATTAACCGTCTTGAAACCATCATTAACACGCTTAGTAGGCTGAGCGGGAGGTTCAACAAATTTAGGACATTCAATAAGAGTATGACAAAAATCTTACATTTATCACAATGAGGTGGTTTCACTCATATTCAACCCGTATCTTCTCAATAGTCGAACCCGACCCATCAAGTAACGGTATCTCAACAGATAAGGCGTCCCTAAGCACCTCATCCGACTTCACTTCAATCATGCATCTATCAAAACTACTACATTACGAGTCCTTGCACATTTGGCTAGTGAAAGCATCTAACCTTTTGGGCGTGCCTATCAATGTGGCAAGGAGACTAAGGCCATCATCAGAAAACATAGCAAGAGGAACATCATGGAATTTAACCCACACCGGGATGTTGGTCAAATCCTCTTTAAGTAATTTGGTGTTCAATGTCCATGGTTTAAGAATAATAGGTACATTTCTAATCAACCAATGACCGTTTTCAAGAACATCATCAACACCTTTCTGCGAATTGAACTTAAAAAAGAAGAACCCCTTTGCATTCATCATTACCTTTTGTATACCAAACTTAGCCCACGCATTGCGTACAAAGTAATCAACAACAGGAAAAGCAAGTCGTTGACCAAGGAAATACCTATACAAAGTATTTTCAAACCTAGAGTTCACCTCTTCAACCACTTTCATCGGGACGTAAAGATCCACACCATTAGTTTTCTTATTACACTCCAACCTACGAAAGTTTGGCGTGTGTGTCTTAGGTTCAAGAGAAGTAACACCAAGATACGATGTGAAGGTTGTTTCAAAGCACCAACCTTCCGGTACCAACGACCCTATGTGCATTCGTATCAACCATATCATTAACATTAATAGGACTACTAGTAGCATTAACATTAGAAGCCATAGGAACACCCGTATCTTGAGGAGGTTTCAATAATAACAAATAGCGATAAGCATCTCCTCTAGTTCATACGTATGCTGCGCACCTTAAGATGCTCAAATGGATTAGCCCCGTGAGAAGTAGTAGCATCCATTGCCACATTGGTTTTAATGGTTGCCCATCGTCACCCACAAGAACAATTTTTCCCTCAAATATTTGTTTTTCAATAGCACGAATCTTCAATAAAGTATCATGACCCTCTGGCGTGTCATGACTAGGTGCATCATGACTAGGGCTCGAACCAAGTGAAATCGGCTCCACTTGTCCATCAGTACGAGAACTACTCCCCTCGTTAGTCGGAGAAGGGCAAGCATCCATGTCATCAACAAGAAAAGAAGTAACAAAACCATAACCGAGAAAACCAAAATTAACTAAAAAAAAACACGAAGAGCAATCGTCCAATCTTCACAACGAGGTCCTAAGCAAAGCTTAGGCATGCATTAAAACCATAACACATCTCTAACCGATTTCCTCCATAGCAGCAGAATAATGAATTGAAAGCACTAATAACGAAACCCTATAGACAGTTCTATGCGATATCCTAACAGAAAACCGAAGAACAATAAACCCTAAAAATCTTAACTATCGCAAATACCTGGAGTAATCAAGCAAAACACTAATGTGTATATGCCGAATTAGCAGATAAACACAATAGAGAAGGAGATTAGAGGAGATGGTAAGTCGGTTTTAATTGGGTTTGGGAATCGCAGAGGTTTGGGAGTCGCCAAAGAAAAATCGGTTTTAGGGTTGACTCAACATTTGACCCAAACACACAATTACGTATGTATATATACAACACACAATTACGTATCAGTTTTATTTGTTCTTCACATGCCATATGTTACCAACAATTTCATTCTTGTTTTTACATCTACTATCATCTTCCAACCACCATTCCAATTTGTTTGTCACTATTTATATCTTAAACGAACAACCATGCAATATAAATTCTCAGTCTTATTATCTTATACCCATTTTATTCTTCATACGATACCACAAAAAGAACCCACAACCCATTTTCAATATCTACCCAGATTAATTTTATCATGCTAGTTTGATACAACTTTAATGTTTACATATTGTTGACATGTTTTTGCATAAGATATTAAGATGTATGTGGGTTTAGAAATAATATTAAACAATTAAAATACGTACACTAATCTTAACTACAAATAATCAAAAGTGGTGTATTCGTAATAACTGTGTTCGTAGGTCGTGCATCTGGTTACTAGTTTAAGCCAAGAAAATGATGATTAAAAAGAAGAAGGGTAAAATGGTCAAGGTGTAATTAAAACTTTTTGTTTTATATATACGTATAATTTTATTATTTGGACATATATGATATTTATGAAGTTTAAAAAATATATATGCAATTTTAAGTTTTGTTTGGATATATACGCAATTATGAAACTTTTCGAGGATATATACGCAATTCTCCTTGTTTTTTTTTATTAGAGCACTTGGTGTAATAATTCAAGTTATGAGTTAACACGCGTCGCGTTAGCGTCGCATCGCCTTTTAACATTTCAACCTTAACACCAGAAAAACACCCCTTATCATACCATCGCCACCATAACTCCACATTTTTTGCCCCACTTTTATTTTAAAAAAAATTACAAATTCAACCCCTAAACTAAAACTAATACTTTATTTAATAAATAACATAACATTCAAACTAAAACAAAAACATACCATTCAAACTTAAATATTACAATACGAAATTAAAAAAAAAAAAAGAAAGAAAAGAAAAAAAAAAAGAGAAAAAAAAAGAAAAAGAAAAAGGAAACTATGTTTTTGTTGCAAATTATATTTTTTTGAGTATTCCCTCCTTTTTTGTCTCGATCCAATACACAGTGTTTGCATCCATTTTGGAAGTGTCAGTATCGAGAAATTTCATCTCTTCCAACCTCATAATCGTTAGATCTTTTTCTTTAGTCGCCCGATACGTCTCTTGGGCGGTTTCCTGTTTGATACGATACTCAGATGTCATAACGTCCCCAAATTGGCTTGACGAGCCCATTCCCCCAGTACTCGCTCCCCCGGTACTCATCGTGGTCTCGGATTTGGCTTTCTTCGAAGCACGTTTTTCCCATCGGAAGAGGTTGAGCATCATGACTGAATAACGACTCGTTTGTTTGGCGTGGGACATCGTTGGTTAAATCAACCGGTTCCAGCGTCCCATTTTTTATGGCTACGCAAAACCTCTCACGCCTCCTCGTGAGCAAACGACGCTCCTCTATGCTCGTCACGGTACATTTCTCTAGCCCGTCTCATGTTATCCAACTCATTTTCCCCACTTTTTTTCAGACGTTTTGAACGTTTTTAGATTGAGTTGAACTTCTGAAAATCATGGTTCGACGTTTTCCACTTGCTTGTTAGTATATCCTTGTTGCGTAGTTGAAAATTGAGTTGATTGAATTCGTTCATAACCCGATACCAAAACGTGTCGTCCAGTTGTGAACGACCTACTTTTTCATCCTCGGTAACAGCAACGTAGCACGATGCAAGTAGTTTTTCCTCACATGCTTGCCAACGTAATGTAGTATCCGTAATGTCGGGATTTCTCTCGGAAATTGGTTCGGGGTCTTTGGTTTTTTTTTTGCCTTTCTTTTCCTTGTAGGTTTTCGTGGAGACGTAGGTGCTTCGGATACATCATTTGTTTCGATTTGTGTACGTGAAGATTCAGATGGCGGTTCATATTGTTGTTCGAATTGTAGATTTTAGAAATTGGCGTTTAGCATGTTTTGGCTTTGTTGCCACATTAGAAATCGTTGATGTTGTTGGTAAAGTTCCTCGGCCGACAAGACGAGTGGGTTAGGCAAAGATATTTGTGTTGAATAAGAAACCGCGTTCGAGTTTGAAGTTGAAGACCCCGCGTTTGGGTTATTCCACCCCATGAGGTTCAAGAAACTCTCATCATTGTTAAATCCTGACATTTTTTTGAGCAAATGTAAGTTTATGTATATGAGTTTGAGTTGTGGAAGTGTGAAAAAATAATTTTATTTTATTTTTATTTTTTTTAACATTATAACCGTTATATAACGTTCAGGGGCCAAAGTGACTTTTGTTTTTCAAATGAGTTAGCCGTTAAAAGGGGCTAAATAAAAAATACGTCCCTCATCTTCTACCCCCAACGTGCGTTGCCATAGCACGCAGGGGTTAACGCCAATGATAACGAAGGACTAACGGTGTAATAACGATGCGTAATGCAGCTTCACGTCACCATAACGCCATGGTCCAAGTTATCACACCGAAGGCTCTTAGTGTAACTTTTTAAGGTAAGTGTAAAAAGAAATTTGTAAATTAAATCAAATGTAAAATCAGTTAAGTTTTTTGTAAATCAATAAAATATAAAAATGTCCTATTTAGTCTTTTATATATTAACATATTAAATTATCTGATTTTTCAAACACTAAAAAACTAATTGTCAGATATCAAACCGCATAATTAAATCCAAACACCATTTTTAAAAACCACGTTTTATTACACCCCCGACTTTCATAAATAGACTTTTGCAAACTCAATATGTTACTCCCGGAGTAACATTTAATTTACTAGACGAGTATCCGACTATCCGTGCATAGCGACGTGATTTTATAACAAAAAATAATTATAATTGGTATGTTTTTGGCTAAGTGTTTCAACATTTATGCATAAAACGTAAAATAATAATGTATCGAAAAAGTTATAACATACGATAATTCAACCCCCTTAAACAATTTTTAAAATGATAAAAAAAATTGTGAAACTAAAAATGATGCATGAAAGCAATTAGTTTAAGCAATCTCCTTCTTCTACATTATTATTTTTTTTGCGAACAATACCTGAGTGCCTTATTGGGGATTTACTTTATAAAACGAGGACCAGATTATTTTCAAATGAAAAATGATTTGTGTGCCTAAAACATAAACCCAAAGTTATACCTGAAGATTTGATTGGTGCAGTTAAAAAAATGGTTGATGTAAAATGATGAGAGAGAATAAATGTATTACGTTTGTCATAAAATGAATGGATTAAGTAATTTTTAATGATGTGGTGTACTACCCTAAACTCGTAAACACGGTAAATTGAAGGGTTGACTCGGTCATGTGATCAATTTTTTAATGACGAAGGTTAACAAGGTTATTACATATACTTCTTTTCCCTCCTCTCAATTAATTTCACAGGGCTAATTTCTTCATCTATACTTGATGTCAATAGCCCACAAATTAAGACAATAAGATCCATGATTACACCATAACGCTAAATAAGTTGGAGAAAAGTATGTTAAATTAATTTTTGTAAAAATCAACTGTGATTCCGTTCAATTTCATTTGAGCGATCGAGAATATACTTCGACTTAGGGAAATTTGGTGTTAAATTTACGGAATTTATTTGTTGTTATTCGGTGTGCATCAAGAGTACGCAGCGAATAAATAGATCATATAATATAACAAATTAACCTAAAATTAAACATTTTTTGTTAGCTTCCACACAAATCAAAAGTGTGGAAACCGTAGATGGGGGTGATATTTTTCAAAAGCCATTCACGTTGCAGCTTTTGCATGCGAGTCTTGGCTATATGAGCAAGTCTACAATGCCAAATATAAGAAGAATTCAAGTCTAACTTCATTCTCTTATTGATGCTAAACATTGAATTATTATTAATTGATACATTCCCAATCATATCAATCTCAAGCACACCATTCACAGTAATAGCATTAAACTAAAAAATACCATTTAAAGAAACTGGAATTCCGTTACTTGTGATAGTATGATTAAGACCAAGATCCAACAAAACAAAAAAGGAAACAACACCTATGATAATAGAAGGTGCATAATAGAAATTGTTTAATGACAGTACTATCCCGAAGGCAATACTAAACTAAACACTCCTATGGCTTCAACAACTGCAGGTGCTCCATTGCCCACATGCAGATATTGCTCCCCATAAGACATCTTCATTTCCTATCTAAACCCCTGCAGTGTATTACAAATGTAAATACCACATCCAGTATCAAATACTTATGAATTAATTTTGTGATTTAGAGTAAATAATTCAATCATAAATAAGTTACCTGAAGTGTTGGCGCCCAAGGACCCAGACTTCTTGTTCTTATTTGTTCGCAAATCATCGAGATAAAGAGCACAATTTCTCTTCCAGTGACCCACTACATGAAAGTAGTGGCAAGCCTGATCCTTCTTGGGATTCTCTTTATTCTTAAAAGGATATATTTTAGGTTCAGGTTGATAGGCTATAACTTGCTTACCCTTATCAGCCTTTCTATTTTCTTTACCCTTCTTGTTCGTACGCGATTTTGGCTTGTTGATCCTACCACCCTGAATAGCCAGTACCTGGGGAGTAGGTTCCTTTTGTGGTAACCCTTTCTCGTAATCAATAAGCAATACGTGTAGTCCAGTTACTGTCTTCCCCATGCAATACATATTGAAATTACGAACAAAACCTTAAAGTCCTTATTAAGAGACCTGTTGATTAATTTCACAACAATATCTTGTTCATAGATCTTGCCAAGTGCTTGAAGTTGGTCCATGTAACCCTTCATTTCCAACACATGTGCACTTACAAGTTTACCATCTCCCCGCTTACATATGTGAAGTACATCAATCAAATCATAGATTTCAACAACTTGTGGTTTCTAAAACATTCGTTTGAGTTCGTAGAGAATGTCATAAGGGAAGTAATTTTCAAACTGCTTTTGTAGAGTAGGTGTCATCATTCCCACATCAAATAAGCCACTTCATTATGACGCTTGTATTCAACTTTCCATTCTGCTTTTGCCTCATCAGAGGCGTCAGCAGGAAAGGCTTATACAAATAATCCAGTTTATCAGCCACTCTACAGACAATTCTCATAGAGCGATACCATTCATTGAAATTTTGTGAGCCAGTTTTTCTCGTTCAAAAATGTTAGGATTTAGAAAATCTGATAGTTAGAGAGTCGATCACCTCAAGTATATGTAATCGTTAGAAAGCTCGTAGTCGTAGTCATTTAGTGTTAGTAAGTTTTTTGTTAAGTAACACCGTGGAGGACGGACGGGTATTTACACACTATATGCCTGATCCACAGCCCGTAGGAGGCGTGTCTTGTAAGAAACTATAAATACCCTCTACCTCCTAAGGTAGAGGGTTGGAGCTTCATAATATCATTTTTCTTTGTCTCACTAAGTTTCCAAAACTCTTCCACTTTCTCTATCTAAAACTCATTCTATACGCCCTATACTTGTGATTTGTCATGTGTTTATGAAATCCAATATGTTACAAAAAAAAAGTGTTGAACGCAGAACCTAGTGTAGTGTTATCGTTTTGAGCCATTTCTACATAAAAAAGTTCAAATATTAGTATTTTCGATAATACAACTTTTCAAAAAAAATAAAATACCCAAGGTAATATTCATATAACCATATAATTTTCTCGAAAACTAGGATCCAAATTATCATAGTTCCATTACATCAGTTGATCTGCTAGCAATGAAAGCACATACTAAGGTAATCTATCAAAAAATAATTGACAAACATTTTCCAATTCCTAGATCATTATGGGATTTACATTACCTAATAATATTGCAATTTAAACATGCTTTATTCCCATCTTGTGCCATTGGTTCAAGTTTTCACTTCCAACTCAATTTTAAGTCGTATAACTTAAAGAGCTGCAAATGTGTCCAGTTGAGGTCTCATTCAACATGAAGATTTACCTTTCCATTACAATCTCACAAAGTTCTCACATTACGTAAATTGAAACTTAAAGTGTTCCTTTAAGTAGATGGCACTAACTTAATTTAAAAGGGTACTAGTTTTGATTATGGTGTCAAATCAAATATGTATAAAGATGTCATACATTCATCTTGTAGCGTAGTTTCAGTAAAAAACTTTTACCAGTTAGTTTCTTTACCAAGCTAAATCAACAAAGTTTTAATCAATGCATTGAGAAACTTACAACTTTGCATTAAGATGATTCGTACATATAATAGTTATACTTGGTAGCTCCAAATATGACGCACAAAGTGGCGGAAAAGCGGGTCAGTGCGTAGTGTATTAAAAACCTTCTTCTTTCGAGTCGCAATTTAATGCGGACCCTCCTTAAATCCATCACACAATTTGTTATAATGGGTATGTCTTTCTAATCATTTAGCACAGTCGCATCAATTGACTAAATTTGAGATTTTATGCTTAAAACAAATCATATTTCACCATTATTTAGTCGAATTTATTTTCCTATTCAAAAAATTACCCTTTGCTTAAAACTTGTCAAACAAAATAAACAAACAAGTAAATAAAAAATAAAGAGTAAATTACATAAATGGTCCCTGTGGTTTGGCAAAAATTTCACCTACCATCCCTCAAACTTAAAAGTTGCATAAATAATCTCTATCGCTGCCAAAGAATAACATGAATGGTCCTTTTGAGGCACAAAAGTTGCATAAATCATCCTTGTGGTTTGGCGAACATTTCACCTACCATCCCTAAAAAGGACAATTCATGTTATTCTTTGGCAGTGATAGGGACGATTTATGCAACTTTTAAGTTTGAGGGACGGTAGGTGAAATTTTTGTCAAACCACGAGGACATTTATGTAATTTACTCAAAAATAAATAACTAAAACAATGCGCACATAACTAATAATTAATATACGTAAACAAGTAGCCACGTGCAACTTATTCGATAAAATCTATTAATAATCAATTATATGTTAAATTATGCATATATCAACTAGGGCTTTCACTTACAAAAGGAAGTGAGCCACATACATCGATAAATCGATTGCGTAAGCCATAGTCAAACATATACCATATTGCACATACTTGATTCATTAATTATTATTTGAGTCTTCCCCAATTCAAGAATTATCAAAACAATAGATGTGATAAAAACTTAACAAATAATCATACAAGCAACAATCCATGACAAATATGCATGTCTCATCATTGATTCAACATAACATTTATTCAATTAGTCACAAAATCGCATACAATTCCATGTCACATAACAATTATTCACGAATTAATTCACGTAACATATATATAATTCTAGGTTTAATTATCTCCCTAAATTGTTTTTACAAATCGACTTATTAAAAAAATTAGGGTCGAATAAAAAAAATTAGGGCAAATCGGCCCTAACCCTAAAATTAGAGTTTTGAAACAATAACCAAACTCTAGAATTAATCATATCACAAACACAATACAATTATCCGTTTTTTATGCATTTAGTAATTAATTATACATTATCTAAGGCTCGTGATGCCACTGTTGGAATTTTAATAGCATGACAATCATAATTAAATACAATAAACATCAAGTACACATGCGAAAGCGTATAGGAACATATAATGAATAATTAATTAACATAAACATAAAAGTATGTGTACCTTCAATTCTAGCTAAATAAGAATCAATTCCAAGCTAGAAATTGAGATGAACTCTAATTAGGGTTTGTAAGGATTATAAGAATTGCCCCTTACTTTTTTGCAATTCAATCCAAGATACTTACAATAGTGTGTTAGTACCACGTTCTTGTACATACGTACTATAACGAATTAAAGTAAATGCTAGTTTATGAAACAAAAAACTTTTGTTTAAGAAAAATCAAATTGATTTACCCTAAGGGATAGGGGAACGATCGGTTTAGGACTAAAAACAAGAAAACCACAAGCTTAGGTTTTAGGTTATGTGTACCAGAGTCAATAATAATGACCCTAAGCCTTGTATTTATACTTGTAAAAACTTAGAGTCTAAGTTAGGGTAGAATTAGGAATCCAATATCCCATAACCGATCGGATCATTCCCCAAGGGAATACTAGAACCATCTTGACTTCTAATTTCATCTTTAGTCCTTTTCTTTAACATTTAACGACCGTTAGTCCATTACGTTTAGTTACTTAACGTTCGTTATTCGTTTCCTGTAAATAATAACTAAATATAACATTTCACATTTAATTATTAAATTTTAATTCTCATACGTAAAGTGTGCAATCCCGTGGTCTCGAGTTCGATCCTAACTCACGACTATTAATTTAAGTCCATAAAAGTAACACAATCTATACTATTTCACATTATTTGAAACAAGATCAAAAGGCAAACACAATGAAAATCGATGTCATATGGTAACTTGAAATTGGGTAGCTACATATAAAGCAATTTGGGACTAACGGTAAGAAAAACACGTTCCTTCAGCGTCTTGTCATTAGGACGAGTCTGTTATGAGCTTCTAACGACTATAGCTACATAGTTCCTCATGGTTTGTGAATCATTACATTGTTGAGTTCACATTTTATATGTTGTCTTTGTTTTGAAATTAGTCTATTTCCTCCGTTCGTTTATATTGCTTCAAATTTGAAGGTTAGATAAAAATGATCGTATAAATTGTTAGAAGATGACTTAAACTTTAGAGGTTGTTCGGTAAATTTGATAATTTGTTCACTTGTTTTACAATTTTTTGTTCGAATTTGAAAACTTTAATATACCGGTTAGATTAGTGTATAAATAGGGATTGATATCATTAGTTTTCTTTGCACATTTGGAATTTGTGTTTGGTACTTTTTGAAATAGAATTTGGTACCGTTTGAATTAGAATTTTGGGTTTAGTCTTTTGATAACTAATAAGTGATATTAAAGCTAGGTCGTTTAGCCATGAAAAAAAGGGTCGACATTCATGGTTTCGGGATTCGTTCGTTCGATTGTTTGACATATGAATATTTTGGTATCTAGTTTGATATTGGGATTCAGGTTTGACTTTGACTTTGTTCTATTTTTGGTCCAATTAAATATTTTGGTAATTAGTAAATGGTCTTTTACATTCGGTTGTGTTACTGGAAGGATCTTGGAATTGTTTTGGATTGGTTTTTAGTTATTTGGAAGATTAACTTGTTTGGAGACTTAATTATAAGCAACTCGTTTGGATTTTGGATGGATTTGCCAGGATTTTGCTTTGGTTTTTGATTTGATCGTTTGTTTGAAAACTAACCAACAATTAGGTTATTTGGGGTTTTGAATTAATTTAGAAGGTAATTTTTATTATATAAGTGGTCATTAGAATTATCCTCCTTATTATATTTGGAGCATTTGGATTGTAAGAGCCCCTTCGTAAAGTTATTTTTTAACTTGAATTTGTTTAATATTTGAATAATAAATTTGAAGTTTGGACTCTAATACTCATCAAATAAGTGGATCATTAGAATTTAAATAGTATTTGAAATTTGAAGATCGATTTGGTGTTTGAAAACTTGGAATTTTGTTCGATCAATTGAAATTTGTTTAATCGTTGGAAATTTGTTAGTTTGAAAAGTTTGGATTTTTGTTTGTCGGGCTTTTGAATTTGGTTGCCTGAACTTGATTGTCTTTGTTGAAGATTGTTTGAGCCGATTTATTTGTTTGGTTGACCGTTTTGAATTTTTCGATGTTTTGGATTGCTTTTGGGAATCGATCTTTTGATTTGAATTTGGCTAGTATCTCTGGCGTTTGGAAATTTGAATTTGGAATTTAATTTGAAACGGATGGAGGAGTTTAAGTAACGGTGATGATTGTTAGAAGATGACTTAAACTTTAGAGGTTGTTTGATAAATTTGATAATTTGTTCACTTGTTCGACAAGTTTGTTTCGAATTTTAAAACTTTCTTATGCCGGTTAGATTAGTGTATAAAATTAAATGTCTCGCAAACCGCTAATTGTTACGAGAAAAAAGTCACTGAGAATTAAATTATCTTTCTGTAGATATACACTTCTATATATTTTTAACAATTCTTTTTTCAAAATTTCGGCACAGAAAAATCATATGTGATTTGTGAAAATCACATGTGATTCGATTTTTGTAAATCACATATGAATTCTGTAAATCATATGTGATTTGTAAAAAACGAATCACATGTGATTTTTGAAAATCATATATGATTTTAAAAATTATATGTGCTTTTTCTAGGCAAAATTTTTGAAAAAAAAAGTTTTTCGAAAATATAGAGAAGTGCATATCCATAGAAAGATAATTTAATCTCGTCATGATGGTGTATTTTTTACAGTTTGAAGATTTACCGTTTGCAAGATATGTTGTTTTAAAAAAAAAGGGTGAAAATAGTTTTTTTATTAATTTTGATACAAAATGAATGACTAAAATTGATTTATTAGATCTACGGTAAATATGAGATCTATATTGATCTCAACTCTTGATATCACTAGTTTTCTTTGTACCTATGAAAATTTGGTTTAGTACTTTTTGAATTAGAATTTGATACCTTTTGAATTGGAATTTTGGGTGTGGTATTTTTGAATTTGGTTTTGTATTTTGTTTAATAATTTTGAATAAAGCTTCCGCTTGATTCCTTGATTTTATTCTTTGTTCCATCTTTAAATTACCAACATGAATAACTAAGTCTTGTTCTATTAAACTCTAGTAAAAGGGTTTAGTTATTCATGTTGGTAAAATGATTTTACATTTGTTATCAACAAAACATTAGAAGATCGTAAAATATAAATAAACGTTTTTACGGCTTATTTGGTTTTGCATTAGTGAAGGTGCCTAAGGGTCAAGTCGAAGGCATTAGTGAAAGGTGCCGAAGGGTCGTGTCAAAGGCATTAGTGAAGGGTGCCGAGGGATCGTGTCGAAGGCATTCGGGAAAGGTGCCAAGGGTGTACATTTGATATGGTGCATCGATGTACAAGATTGTTAGAAATTATAAAATTCAGTCGTTAAAGAGTCGGTCACCTCAAGTATATGTATTCGTTATAAAGCTCGTAGTCGTAGTCTAGTTATGTTATTAAGTAGTTTATTAAGTAACACCGTGGAGGACGGACCGGTCTTTACCCACTGTATGCCTGATCCACAGCCCGTAGGTGGCGTTTATTTGTAAGACACTATAAATACCCTCTACCTCCCAAGGTAGAGGTTGAACTCAATACCATTTTCTTTGTTTCACATAGTTCCCAACTCTCTTCCTTTCTCTCTCTAGAACTTTCTCTCTAAACATCTTGAGCGCCTCATATGATTATGGTTTAATGTGTTTGTGAAATCCTATATCTTACAATTGGTATCAGAGAGCCATGGTTTGATCACTCATCTTTCATGCTCTTTGTTTTGGTGGATTTCATAAGGTTTTTGGGGTATTAAGGGTTTAGGAGAGTTTGATTTATTTGGACAAATTCTAGTGTTAAAGTTTAAATTTTGCTTGTACTTTTGTGTTTAGGATCATCATATGTGTTTATTGTTTGAATTGGAAGGCTTAAATCATTGTGGTTTGGTTGTTTTTTATTGATAAAGTGGTTATTCTTGAACTTTGTACAAAGCGAGTTGAGTCTCGGATATTTAGTTCTTCGAAGCTAGTTGCTTTGTTACTGGATGCGATTTGATATATGCGACTTGGCTATTTAGCGAGTTAAGCTTTTAAGCGACTTGGTGGTTAAGCGAGTTGTGTGCATTTGCGACTTGCTATTAAGCGAGTTGATTCCTAAGCGACTTGTGTCATTAAGCGAGTTGGCGTGTTGCGAGTTGATACTAAAGCGAGTTGGCTATTTAGCGACTTGTTTCATTGCGAGTTGATTGTGTTGCGAGTTGATACTAATGCGACTTTGCTATTTAGCGAGTTGATTCCTTAGCGACTTGTCTCTTTGGCGAGTTGGTTGTTTAGCGAGTTGATAACGAAGCGAGTTGTGTGTTTAGCTACTTGTCTATTTAGACTTGTTACTTCTTCGTGATACATTCTTACGGTTGTTCTTTTGGTTTAGTAAAATCCGTGAAAGAATCAATTTCCGGTTTAATCAAAGAATAAGTAAAATCCGTAGAACTTGTAATCGTGGCAAACATCGTTCCTACTATTTCTTCCGTGGTAGGGGCGTTCAAGCGGTGGTCGATACACATCCACCTATGCTTGATGGGCGATTATGATTCATGGGCACAACGAATCCGATTGTCTTTGTTTGAGAAAAGAAAGCAGTCAACATTCTCAAGTCAATTGATGAAGGACCTTATCAGTTGGGACTACTAGAGACTTAATTGATCACATGCAGATGGAACAATGATCTATGGAATAGACAAACCAAAGGCGTATTATGAGCTCAATGATAAGGAGAAAAGAGATTCGATGCGGATATCGGGGCTTCTAACATTATACTTCAAGGTCTTCCAAAGACATCTACAAGCTTATCAATCACAACATTGAAGCAAAGGCGTATGGGATAATGTCAAGATGCTTTTCTCATGTTACGAATTAACTATTGAAGGCAGAGAATCCAAGCTGTATGATGAATTTGAGCACTTCAAAATGAAACCGGATGAGTGTCTATGAGTACTATGTGAGATTCCATAAGCTTGTGAATGACATGAGGAACATCAAAATGACTATGCCAAACATTCAGTTGAACTCAAAATTTGTGAACAACATGAATCCCGAATGGCACAAGTTTGTCACCTCTATGAAGCTAACCAAAGGATTGAAGAATACAAACTATGAGCAACTCTATGATTTCCTTCTTTAGAATGAGAGACATGCTATGTTTGAGAAAAGGATTCTGGAGCAATTCAAAACCAATCAGGGAGAATCAAGCTCATCAAATGATTCTACAGCTTTCTAAACCAATGTTGGTATTACCACCAAAGCATCTCAAGTCATACCAATGGGTAATGGTAATCACAAACTCATTCCCGATCCAATGTTCAAACAAGCTGATGCTGATGCAGCCGTGGGACACTTCATTAATCAACTAGCCCTTATGGTCAAACAAAATCTGACTCTTAATCCACACTCCAATAGTCTTCACACTAACAATGAAATCAGAGCGCATCAACCTTCACAACCATGCGGTTGTTAGAGATCGAAAAGTTATGGTTCAACCAGTTCAAGGAAGGCAATATGATCAAGGAAGAGGCGGAGTAGGTGGAGGTTATGTTGGAAATCGAATCGGGAAGGAATGGAAATCGAGGGACAAGCAAAGCCGATTAAGTACTACAACTATGGAGGTGAGGACATATTGCTAGGAACGCACATCTCCAAAACGTCCAGAATGCACGAATACTTGAGACAAGATCTTTGCTTGTTCAAGCTCGGGACAATGGGCGACTTTGGATGAAGAGGAGTTATTGTTTCTTCTTGAAGGCAATGCCAAGACCTATGATGCGAGATGTGGATGAGCGACCATTCGGAGATAGGTCACAATCATCGAATGCCTTCCAAGTCGTTGAATGTGATGCATAAGACTCGGCGTCGATGATGAACCTCTTGCACAAACAATTTTCATGGCTAGCATTTCTCCAATGGTCTCTCCTAGGTCTCATCATCACCACAAGTGGTCCATCCAAAGACAAAATCATCTCGGAGGTATTAAAACTATATGATGAAGTTGATGAGCAAAGATACATGACAAAGTACAATCAAGCTGTAATTATTGAGTCGATATTGAAAATATGGGTAATATCAATGTTGTCCCATATGATCAATATGTGAAACAAAGTGAAAGTGAGATTGTGCCGGTAATGTATCTTCCGCGATCAATGATGATTGTGCTTTTGATGAATTCACCGCATGCCCTCGATGATTCTGTTATCTCGAACTCAATGCCTATAAAGAGCGTGTTGCTACTTATGAACAACGAACTAAGTTTGAATTAACCACCGTGAGCGGGGAGATGGATGACCAAATGCATAAATTATTAGAAAAAGTAATTTTAGAGAATAAGTCTTAAAACAAGAGTTAAAATCCTTACAAGAAAAGCTTTCTAAAACTGTTAAGCAAAAGCAAGAACTTCAAGAAAATGTTAAAGTGCTTAAACAGGAATTTCATGCTAAGGAATCAAAACTGTTGAATGATTTTTCCAATCTAAAAACTTTGAAAAATAAGCTTGAAAATAAGTTGTACATACAAGGGAATACCATTCAAACTACTCACATGGTCACTAAGCATAGAGTTCTAAGCGATAAGCATAGTGTTCCCATTATAGATAAACCCAACCCTAAGTATGGTAATATAGCAAAGGCTGCATAAAGTGTAATCTATGATGGAAATGAGATTCTTAAGCCTAGGCAGAAACCTAGTTGCATTGAGTGCACTGAGGAAGATAAAAAATTAGATGATGCTTCTAGGGAGAAAATGGCTAAGAAGCTTAACGATCCTGGTTGCAAAAAGCAAAACATAATAGTCAAACCCCATGATTACAAGAAGGACAATTGGATTTCCTTAAACAAGTTTAAGCCTCAAACTTTGCTAACACACGAACAAGTGTTACGGAAAAAGGACTTAGATAAGCAAAAGTGAATATATTGTTGAAACAAACTCTCCCTTAGAAGAATACTGCTGCCGACTGTGTATCCTCGAATACACCAATGCATCTAGTTCCTAGAACTATTGCCACTAAGAAGCAAGACCTTAATCAGTCAATATGTTATATTTCAATTATTTGTTGACTTTGAGAAAACTTGTAAGAAAAGGATCACACCATGGGATAAGCGAAGGGAAAGGGTTTGAGCAAACAAAAGAATGCTATTTAAGCGAGGTCATGCTTTTTAAACAACTAAAAGATCAATTTGAGAGTCTTAAAAGGGATGGATTCGGATATTAAAGGAATGGAAAAGGAATTTGATGCAATGATAGTTGAGGTTAGTGACTATGAGCGAGCATTAAAATATAATGAGATTGAGAGGAAGAACTTGCATACCTTAAATGAGAATTTAATCTCTGAATGTATCTCTCAGGATGTATTATGTACTGCCACTAATTGTTCTATTACTGCCTCTCAATTTCATGAATTATCTGTTACTTTGAAAGTCTCCCATGATCGTGTCATTGAGCTTGAAATCAAAAACTCTAAACTAAGTGAGAAAATTGAACATGATGATCACGATAATTTGGTAAAAAAATTTTCTAAGCTAGAAGTTGAACATTTTGATTTACAACTTAAATATCAACATCTGAAAGAAAATGTTAAAACCTCAAACATCAAGATATCATCGGATGTTCCAGAGTTTGATGCAGTTTTTGAATTAAACAAACGTGATGAACAGATTCAAGCTCATTGTAATACAATCAGAAAACTGAAAGCCCAAATTTCTCAATTAAAGGGTGAAAAGAACAATGTGACTGGCTCCCAACTGCCTCCTCCTTTAGATTCTCGGAATTCTCAAAATTTTCATCTTCAAAACTTGGTTAATGCTTTACAAAAGGAAAATGAAAGTTTTCAAGAAGAAAATGAAAAGGTTAAAAGACATTTCAATGAGTTATTTGAATCAATAAAAGTCACTCGTAACAAAAATAACGAAAAAATAACTTCATTGCAAAAGGAAATTGAGAATCTGAGGAGATTGGAAAAAGGGAAACTGCCACTTGTCTTTAATGAAAATGTTGCATCAAATTCATCTATAGACTACAAATATACTGTGACTGTTAAATACATTCCTCCTCATCTCAGAAACAATGAAAGTGTGTTTCATGATTACTTTTATCATCTTAAGGATAATCTAGAATGTCTTCGTGAGATTGTAGAAGAAGATTACCTAAACAAACCACTTGATAGTGAAGTTAGGTATGCTTGCCTATATGCCAAACAATCTCAAGAGATTTTAGAATGTTTAAGAGCAACATGCCAAAGATCTTTTTTTAAGAATGATAAAATCCTAATGCCTTGTTCTATGCCTAGTGTCAAGTATGCAAATCATTCAATGCCCAATGCTATGCCTAATTCAGATCCCAGCACCTCTAGTATTAAGAATGTGAACTTTAGTGTGCCTTCAAGTAGTTCAGAACCCAGCACCTCTAGTGTTAAGAAAGTGAACTTCTATGCGCCTTCAAATAGTTCACATCCCAAGATATCTAAGCAGTGTCTGAAAGTAGCAAAACCAACTAATGTTCCCATTCCTCTACGGTAATCACCGACATTAAAGCGAAGCGGGTCAAAGTCTGAAGGCAATACAAGGAATGATAGGACCTCGCAAGCTAAGAATGTGCATTGGAAGAAAGTAGAAGATCACTTTAGGGAGAATTTGAATAAAACGAATCGTGTTGATTCTAGTGTTAGCTCTAAGCGTACTGTAATTAATGCGAAATCTACTACTTTTGGCAAAACATGTAATGATGATTGCGTGGTTTCTGTTGCTAATCATGAATGTGGTGTGAATGTTTTATCTAATGCTGTCAATTGACCAGTTAAAATTGTTAATGCTAAAAATCATGCTAAGAAGGCTAAAAGGCAAAGACGAAAGAAAGTTAGAAAAAAGTGGAAACCCACAGGAAGAACATTTAGTAAGATAGGTTATCAATGGATACCTTTTGGTCATCAGGCTAATCAGTTCTCTCCTCAATCTGCTAGGACAATGCCCACTAGAAAATGGATGCCTACTGGTAGAACTATTCCTTTAAGAAGTGAACATACTTTGAATAGGTCAAATACGGACACTAGCGCATCTATTCCTAATGATTCCATTGCTTCTACTTCGATATGAATGTTTCTATTTTTGATGTGGGTGTTCCAATCATCATTACTAACCAAGTGGAACCCATTATTGCATGGGGTTCCCAATTATCCGATTATCCATTTTTATGCATGTTCAACCGCGGATCGTTCAAATCGTTACGTGGTACACGGACTCAAGTTGTTCCAAGTATATATTGGAGACCGGTCGCGCTCATGAACTTTGTGAGCAAATTCATCGGAGACGATTAGATTCGGAATGATCATTTCGGTGCAATTATGGGTTATGGAGATTATGTTGTTGGTGAAAGTGTTATCTCCGGGTATATTATGTGGAAGGTCTTGGTCATAACCTATTCTCTGTTGGTCAATTACGTGATTACGATCTAGAAGTAGCCTTGAGAAAACATACTGTTTCGTTAGAGAACTTGATGGTAAGGAACTTTTAAGAGGAACATGTGGTTCAAATCTATACACCGTCTCTATCGAAGATATGATGAAGTCTTCTCCAATTTGCTTGTTGTCAAAGGCTTCGAAAAAAAAGTCATCGTTATGGCATCGTCGTCTCAATCACTTGAACTTTGGCACCATCAATGATCTCTCCAAAAAGGACTTAGTTGTAGGTTTACCTAGACTTAAGTATGAAAAGGATCATCTTTGTTCAGCATGCCAATTGGGAAAAAGCATGAAGTATGCCCATAAACCCAAACCTACAAACTCAATTACAGAAGTTCTTCATACAATTCACATGGATTTATGTGGACCCATGAGAGTGCGAGAATATCTTTGGGAAGAAATATGTGTTAGTTGTGGTTGATGATTACTCTAGATTCACCTGGTCAAGTTCTTAAGGACAAAGGATGAAACTCCATATATCATCATCAAACTCATCAAACAAACAGCAGTTCGTCTTAACAAAGCCGCCGAATCATCCGAATGAAAATGGGCGAGTTTGTTAACAAACAACTTAGTGAGTTTTATGACAGTGTTGGAATCAGTCATCAAAGAAGTGTTCCACGAACTCCTCAACAGAACGGTGTAGTTGAAAGACGAAATCAAACTCTTGTGGAAGCCGCAAGAACAATGCTGATTTACTCAAAGGTTTCAATGTTTCTTTGGGGTGAAGCCATTGCCACTGCATGCTACACACAAAATCAATCCCTGATTCACACTGTTCATGGAAAAACTCCATATGAACTTGTCCACAACAGAAAACCTAATCTCTCATTCCTTCGTGTGTTTGGTGCTTTGTGTTATCCAACTAATGAGGGCCAAGACTTAGGCAAACTTAAAGCTAAAGCGGACATTGGAGTATTTGTAGGATATGCACCAAACAAAAGGGATACCGAATCTACAACAAAAGAACCCGAAATATCATGGAAACAATTCACGTTACGTTTGATGAGTGACTGTTCAATGGCTCTGGACAATCCATTCTGGACCCGCACTTCAAAACAGTCCATTGGATCATCCCTTGTACCATATTCCTCTCCGGAACTCCATATGTACCTCCATCAAGATGATTTAAAGAAATTGTTTGATCCAATGTTTGATGAACATTATGAACCAAATCTTGATGAAATGTCAATTCCATCAACAGGCTGCTCTATCCACATGAATGAAGTCAACCCTTGGTCTCAATATCATTAAGTCAAGAAGCGCCTCTGCGATCACTCTGTCTCATCAACAAATCATCAATCTTTGAATGTACATCATGGAACTGCTTCGTATCAATGATGATGTTAACCCTTGCTACTCCCCAAGATGCTCTATTTGAAAACATATTTGCTCACGAATCATCATCGAACCATCTTCATCGGAGACATCGACTCGCAACCTCGGTCCCTCAACAACGACCACATGAACACCTCGGAAAATGGACTCATGATCATCCATTGGACAACATCATTGGAAATCCTCTCTGTCCAAGATCTACACGGAAACAACTTGCAACCGATGCCTTATGGTGCTTCTTCAATTATGTACTCTAAGATCAAACCAAAGATGTTAAAACAGACCATGAATGAAGACAATGGTTCAATGCCATGCAAGAAGAAATTCATGAGTTTGATCGACTTGATGTATGGGAATTAGTACCGCTCCAGTTGTGCTATGATCATTGCTCTAAAATGGATCTTCAAAGTGAAACTTGATGAGCATGGTGATGTCCTTAAGAACAAGGCTCGATTGGTGGCTAAAGGATACCGTCAAGAGGAGGGTATTGACTTTGAAGAATCATTTGCTCCTATTTCTTGTATCGAGGCAATCGGAATCTTCTTGGCTAATCTTAAGTAAAAACATGGTAGTCTATCAGATGGATGTAAAGACGGCATTTCTTAACGGAGATCTTAAAGAAGTTGTCTACGTCAGCCAACCTGAAGGCTTTGTGAATCCATAGCATCCTACTCACATTTATCGTTTGAAGAAGGCTCTTTACGGTTTAAAGCAAGCTCCAAGGGCATGGTATGATACGCTTTCAAAGTTTCTTCTATCTACCGGATTCGTAAAAGGAGCAGTTGATCCAACGTTGTTCACCGTGAAGTCGAGCAAACATTTAATTCACGTTCAAATATATGTTGATGATATCATATTTGCCTCGATCGACCCCAATGAATGTGATCGTTTTCAAATGAAATGGGTTCCAAATTTCAAATGTCAATGATGGGACAAATGTCATTTTCTTGGGATTACAAATTTCACAAAGTCCGGAGGCATTTTCATAAATCAATCTAAATATGCAAATGAGATTTTAAAGAAATTTAGATTTGATTCTAGTGACCCGTTGACACTCCCATGATTGAACAAACCAAGCCGGATGAGGACCACTCGGGGATCATGGTAGACCAAACGAAATATCGTAGTATGATTGGATCACGATGTACCTCACGGCCAGATGAACTGATATTCGTTCATTGTATGCATGTATGCTAGATACCGAGCTAAGCCTACCAAAAGGCACCTTGAAGTTGTTAAACGGGTCTTTCAATACCTCAAGGAACCATCAACATGGGACTTTGGTACCAAGGACACCGGTATGTCACTAACGACATATGCAGATGCGATCATGCGGGTGTCAAGATACTCGTCGAGTACATCCGAGGTGCTCGGTTTTTGGGTGATAAGCTTGTAAGTGGTCTTCAAAGAAGCAAATTAGTACCTCTATTTCCTCTCAGAGGTGAATACATAGCCATGTCATCTTGTTGTGCTCAAATCCTATGGATGAGATCCCAATTATCTGACTATGGCTTTGAATTCAACAAAATCCCTCTGTATTGTGATAATAAAAGTGCTATTGCTATCTTATGCAACAACGTTCAACACTCAAGAGCAAAGCATATCGAAATTCGACATCATTTCATCAGGGAACAATTGGAAAAAGGTGTGGTGGAACTCTATTTTGTGAGGTCTGAATACCAGTTAGCAGACATCTTTACGAAAGCTCTTCCTAGAGAACGTTTTGAGTTTATCCTTCCATGTCTTGGTCTAAAGAGTTTACAACCGGAAACACTCAAGCGTCTTCAAGAGGAGGACGAGGAGTAAAGGTCTTTATTCATCTATCTCTTGTATATATTTATTCAAAAAGCAAAATACAAAACTTGAAAAACCCTCTAAAAGAAAATATAAAAATATAAAATTCTCAAAATCCATAAAAATTAGAAAATCTTGAAAAATTCCAAAAAATATTGTTATTTTGTCTTGTTTTTCCTTATTCGATATCATCTACGGACTTTGTGTTGACATTCAACGAATGTCACGGGTTTTTAGATGTTCTTCGAATGCACATAGTTTTTGCTTTAAAAAAAATGAGGCGGCGAAAAATGGTGGTTTATTGTCATTTCAGGCAGTAACCCGCTTTTCAAAGAAAGAACAGAGCCATGCTTTATCTTGTTTTTCAAATCTCATACTCTGATTCTATAAAAACAATTACCTACTATCTAATGAAAACTAATTGCTTTGAAAAATAACTCGGACTCTATTTTTGAAAATCATCTGAGCTTAACGGTTGTCAAAAATATCTATCTCTCAATCAACAACTTATGTCAATGATTGAGGGGGAGAATGAATTTTTCAATTAAATCAAAAAGTGTATTTTTCAAACAATGCTACCAGACCTTGGTTATTATTATGTTTTCAAAAGATATTCATGCATGATTAATCAATGGAGTTTAAAGTCTCAAAATTCGATCCTTATCAGGTAAAACGTTTTCATAATCAAGTCACAATTCTCCTTAAAAAGCTTTCAAAATCAATTTAAATCTACAGAGATCACAATTCTCAAATGATTTGATAATTGTGATCGGGGGAGAATTTGTGATTTAAATTGAATTTAAACTGATAATTCGATAAATGGTTTAATAAGTGTTTAGCAAGTTTTCCTCCCCGCATGTGACAAACGATTTCAAATTTTCCATGCACATGTTGAGGGGGAGCATTTACTTTAAACCTCAAATTATTGAAACGTGATTGAATTGTCTCCAAGTGCAGGTTCCTTCTAATATGTGCAAAACTCTCTCTAAATTCGGGGCACATATTGAGGGGGAGCAAACTTTTGAAAACCTCATCCTTCCTCAAAATGTTTTATCTACTTAAATTGATTGGGAAGTGATGATGATTATTTTAGAAAATGCTAATCAAAAGATTGGACCTTTCATTCTTAATCTAGCGATTTCAAAGATCTCTTACCTCCATATGCCAAACAATTTCTGAATTATATGCATATGTTGAGGGGGAGAATTTCTAAAATATCAAAACAATTGAGATACAAAATGCTTTGATTTTATATCACAAGTATCTTGATTGATTTTCAAATGGTTTTCAGTTGGTTTCAAGGCGGAAGAACAATACCAAAAGACCGACCAACTTTACTTTATGCATGGTGATATAAGGATGATAAGGTTAGGTTGAGTTCCCATGATCTGCCAGAACCGGAGGGATCTACCCAGGGACAAAACAACTAGATAGTGTAGAAGTCCTTAGGTATGATGATAAAAGGAGAAAAATGAGATATGGGAAAAGTGCGGACTGAGACTGAACTAGTACTGGAATAAACCCAACAAGGTTCTAGTTATGAAGTCTCGGTAAGCACTGAAGGGGTTGAAGAATGAAAAAGAATTGAATGAGAAAATGGTAAAATAAATAGCCTCCATTTATTCAACCTTAGGGCGTAAACCGGTTTAATTCATATGCTACCGATGGTAACATCGATTATTGAAGACAAGACGTCAAGGACCCAAAGGACGACCGCACTACAACTTCCCAAACCACTCAAGTTCCTCTTAAAAGGGCTTGTTTCATTCTCACGGGAACCTACATTATCTATCGACTTTCTCTTAAAGTTTTTGATATTGAAAGAAGGAGACCCTCTCCTAGTCTCCGCATAGGAACCAAATATGCACAATTGAGTCTAGAGCCACGAGATCATCAATAAATCTCTTTAGGACATCATTAATGAAGACTCTCTGTTTCACACAATGAGAAAAGAGATTATATCTTTTGAGTCCCACGCATTATCCTTGTGATATTGCGAACATCCGAGTGATATGCAATCATATTCGCAATGAAGATGGAAAGCCTTCGAGCCAACATCAAACAAGCTCCGGTGGGTGGCATGTGAGATCTATCCAATAGATCAACCATGTGACAACGAGAAGAAACAATGGGGCGATTCAATCTTTTGAATCAATCACGGATTGACGGATACCTTTGAAAAAGCAGTTGTTGTGCTTAAAACTCTTTTCTTTAGCACATCGACTGTGTACAAATATTTCAAATAAAAGGTGTTTATGATTGATAAATGATTTTCACTAAAACCTTCGTTGTATTGAAAAACATTTCTATTGAGCGATACGATTGTTTTCAAATCTCTTTCATCAATCGGTGAATCTCAATTATTGGTTCACTCACTTCGTGTTGTCTTCTTTGAGACGTTCGGTTTGAGAACGACTAGAGCGGTACCGCGAAACCCCACAAGGAAATTCTTGAATTATACATGATCACAAAAGATACTTGTCTTGATCATCGAGGAACCGTGGGCGTGTACCTCAATTCAACGAAGTGATCAAAGACACTTTCGTGCGATTTAGTGCTAATCTGTTGTATGCAGTACACCGACTTTTGCGGTGATCGAATGGGCGGTCAATCCATAGCCACATGCTCACTCAACACATTCATTTACAAAGAAATCATGATTAGTGCATCAATGACTCGATATTATCACTCCATGCTTCACACACGCCAATATCATGAATCAATGAAAGCTTCCACTACTCGATAAGAAGAAATCATGATCCAGAATGTGAGCATGTCGGTCCAAAAGTCACAACATCACATAATACCAACACCACAAAGGAAGAGTTAGAGATTTAATGTGGCAGATGATCTCAAAGCAGGCTCAACACTCTTTCTCACGTGGATCAGTTAAATGAAGAATCAAAGACTACGTGCTACTGAGCAAAGAACTTATTCAAGAATTCTAGAACTATCTAATGTAATATCTGTTTGTATTCATTGTAAATTGAGGTAACCTCCCTTAGGGGGAGATTGTTCGGAATTAGAAAATTCAGTCGTTAAAGAGTCGGTCACCTCAAGTATATGTATTCGTTATAAAGCTCGTAGTCGTAGTCTAGTTATGTTATTAAGTAGTTTATTAAGTAACACCGTTGTTAATACAAATAAGCCGTAAAAACGTTTATTTATATTTTACGATCTTCTAATGTTTTGTCGATAACAAAAGTAAAATCATTTTAACGAAATAAATAAAATACGTAAATGGTTTGAACTAATAGTTTTCTAACACACTTACGCTTTCACATAAAATACTAAAACAAGTATAAGTGATTTTATGCTTTAGATACACATATGTACAACAACTAGTGTTTACATATTGGGTTAACATATACTTAACTAAGTATATACTAAAATGGGTAAAAACAAGTATATACTAAAATGGGCAAAAACAAGTATATACTAAATAGGTAAAAACTAGCAAATGGTTTTGACCCATAACCCATGGTTTTATATATACCACTTAACCAAGTTCATTGTATCCTTAAGATACATTGTATCTAGAATAAAAACCATGGATCAACCCATAACCCATGACCCATAACCAAAAATACCCATGGGCAAAGAGGAGCAGACCACGGATCCCTAGCTTTGTGCTAGCCGGATACCAAGTGGAAGGGATCCGTGGGATCCGGGGAACAGTAGAGGTTTTTCCTCTATAAATAGTGAGCCATTTCTTCATTGTTTCTCACCCCTTTCCAATACACTTTCTCCCCTGAGTTAAATCTCACTAACCTTAGATCCAAGAGATCTATGTTTGTAGTTTTGTTTTTGTGTGATCTTTTAGGTTCCTCTTAAAGGCGAGATCACTATCTTTGAAGTCGAGCAAGCTCAAGTCCATGAGTTGCCATGCTTCCTCATCATCAAGGCTATTGAAGTCCTCTTGTTGATGATCTCTTTCTTTCTTCAAAGAAGTGTAGTGTTGAAGACATTAGTGAAAGATGTCTCAAGTGTCAAGACGAAGATATTAGTGAAGGGTATCTATCGTCTATAGGATAAGCACTTGTGGTAGGTGCTTAGAAGTCAAGACAAAGAAGCATTAGTGAAAGGTGCTTAGAAGTCAAGACAAAGAAGCATTAGTGAAAGGTGCTTAGAAGTGAAGACACAAGACATTAGTGAAAGGTGTCTTGTAGATCTAGTCAAAGGCATTAGTGAAAGGTGCCTTAGATGTACATTCGATACGGTGTGTTTTGATGTACAAGATAGACTAGTATTAGATCCAAGGATATTGATATCCTTGATGATGTTGTAAAGGAGTAGATCTCCTTTGGGATTAGTCGTTGGTGTAGTGTGGTAGTAGTTCCTCCATTGCAATAGAACTAGGTGCTTAGCATAGTACCTAATAAAGGGTAGGCGACGTTGTGAAGGTGTAGTTCACCTTGGAGTGAAAGAACTAGGTACTTAGCCTAGTACCTTATAAAGGGTAGGCGACGTTGTGTAGGTGTGGTTCACCTTGGAATGAAAGAACCCGGTGGTTAGCCTAGCACCAGAAAAAGGGTAGGCGACGTTGTGAAGGCTTCTCCGCCATAAGGAGATTGGTGTAGTGTTTACGAACTCTCGAGTAGGTGACTCGGGGAGTAGGGCAAGGAAGGTGTCCTTGAAGCCGAACCACTATAAATACTCGTGTTGTGGTTTTGTGCTTCTTACCCTTATCTTTTCTTTACTTACCTTTATATGCTTGTTTATCAACATCCAACACACACATCCAAATAGATTGACATAAGTAGATCTAAATAGTTTAAAAGGAAGTTTTAATTGGTAAAACTATTCAACCCCCCCTTCTAGTTTTCCACAATTGGCATCAGAGCTTCGTTACCAAGTTTCTTGAAGTATATTGTACTTTAAAAACTTGATACGATCCATGGTTAATTGAAAACTACAAACAAGGTTTTTCATAAAAGCAAACACCATGTTTTCAAAACTATATGTTTGGATATTGAATTGATAACAACATTTATATATATATATATATATATATATATATATATATATATATATATATATATATATATATATATATATATATATATATTCATTTAATTGCACTAATCTTCTTTGTCATGTTGATTAGTCAAAGCTCATACCCACCAAGCTTTAGGAGTCGCTTGGTAATAAGAATAACTTCCTTAAGAAGGTATCTTAAACGCAAAGGAGCGGGAATCGTCTAAGTGACATTTGCTGTGTCATTTGTAAATACATTCCTAAGTTCGCTAGAGGTATGATTTTATTTTTACTTTGCTTGATAGTTAAGTATACCTATTTTGGTATTTATCTGATTATCTTGTGTGCTTATACATGTTTTACATGAAGCTTCATTAGGAAGACTTTTTCTCATATACGTGTTATATTTCTCGGCTATAGTAATAGTATAGAATACTTTTGTTTTATTTCTTTTAATCCATTAATAAAACAAAACACGAATATCAAAAATTCCTCCTTCCCCATAAATACTCCCACCGTCAACCTCTCTATCAAATCCTCACTTTTTTCAAATCTTCCAATTTCAAAAATTTTCTCTCATTCAAAAAAACTTCATCTTCCTCCTCATTCCATCTCAATCGAAACCAAGAAGATCCGTCATCAACATGGTTTATATCGCACTCGTGCTCATCGCCTTAACACTCATCGCACTTGTTTACCCTGTGGTGAAGTTCACATATGGAGACATTTACTTTGTGTTGTTAATCTATATTGGGGTCATATACCCAATCCTTTGTATCATCCTTAGCATTGAAATGCAATACTATTAATAATCTAGTTTATCTAGGTTGTTTTTGTTATAATGTGTTTTTCATTTCTTTTGATCTATATGTTTTATATTCTTTCGTGATACATTAGAAGTCATGTATGCATGCTAAAAGAAAATGTAGGATAAAACATATTTCGTGGTATAAAACCTGAAAACCTATGTTTCTATCAAATCTGTTACTACGCTACTACGATCCAGTTATACTAGCATTTGTAAAGGAACGAAAACAGTTTTCATGCAAGACTAAAAACCTATATCTTTCTAAAGTAATAACCCACTAGAAAGTCAAAACCTCGAGTTAAGTGTCATTGTTGTCAAAAAACCATTGTTAATAAAAACGTTAGATAGGGTGATCACAAACAATTCCTTTTTTAACTCATCCTTTCTATAGGTTTCGCTATGTCGCATGTATATGAGTTTGATTTTTCATTCTCTAGCGTCTACACTCCGAACATCTCTCTTGAGCCCAACACCCCTGGCAATCATGTCCGTGGGTTCAATAATATCGAAACCCGTCGCTTCCATGAAGGACGTATTGTAGACACCTCTCTACAATTCTAAGAAGGTATCAATACCTCCTTCCGAACCATAGGATTGGAATGTCTTCTAAATTAACGAGAAAATATGTCCAAGGTTTGTATTGGAATTCTTTCGTCAAGTCGAACTCGTTAAATAACGAGGATCGTTCTCATCTCTTTGGTTTTATATCAAAACCAAAAGTTCACTTTAACCCTTGGGCATTTTGCTCACATCCTCCAAATTCCAAATCATGGACAATGTGCCTTCATCAAGATTGGTCTCTTGATTCTCTCTTCAACTTTCGTGAAGAAAACAGTCCATATTGCTCTCACATACCTTCCCCGGAAGACTTGATTCGCATAATATGCAAACCTCATCACTCCAATCCCAACATTATCCATACACGGGATATTCGAGAAGAGTACAAGCCTCTTGCTCTCATCCTACGTGAAAATTTTTGGAGTCTTAGGGGAAATCGAGAAATCCTTCCCGCTTGTTGTGCTCACATGTTGTACTGTTTGCTAACACAACAACCATACAATCTCGCCTACTTCTTCGCAAGGCGAATTGCAAATATTCAAAGCTCCAAGAACAAACTCATTCCATATGGAATGTTCTTGACGCGTCTCTATCATAATGTCATGCACTTTCATCCTCAATTTCAAAGTCCGTTGTACGTACTTGTGAACAAGATGATGGAACCGCTGAACATTTCCCTCATGAAGACTTTCTTCATTCCTGAATCCGCCAACACTCATCAACCATTTGATGATCCATCTAGCGAAAACACTCAAGGTATTTAAGTAGTATTTCAAATAGGGTCAATTCTACTCTACTCGTGCTTTATCAATGTAATCCTATTTCCTTCATGAAATAAAACAGCTTACATTTGATATCTTAGTTCTAGAACTCCCTTAACTAATCTTGGAATATAATGCATTGTCAAGATCATTGCATACCTTTAGTAAAGGTTTTGCTGAGCAGATGGACGGATCCCAAATGTTGTACTAGACGGATCCCTATCTCTAGGGAACCGTGGGATCCGGCAAACAGAAAATGAAATTGCAAGCATTAAATTTCAAAACATATCCTTAGAACATCTCACTAAGCTAAACATAGGTTCTTAAGGCAGATTAAGTCCTTATCAAGATAGGTTGATCTTTCCTACTCATTCCAACTCACATAGATCACACTCTAAGACGTTTTATAGATCTATTATTTTGTTTTAATCCATCACTCTTCCGCTCTCAAAACTCACACATCATGTTTTACATAATCCTTTATATCTAAATGTGAGAAATCTCTCAATTACGGTCATAATCATCCTTACATCAAAATTGGTCAAAGTTGATCAAATTCTAGTCTTCCCATCTCAAAGCCTTTAGGATATTTTCCAAAACACAATCCTAAAGACACAATCTGATCTCTAGGATCATTTAGCTTTAATTGACACTCTAAATCTTTAGTGTCATCCTTCCTCATCCATTGGTACTCTTGAAAGTTCCAAATCCTTCCATAAATAACAATCATTAGCTACATCATTCATTACCCTTAAGTAATCAAGCACCCCTTCATTTAAAACCCTTAAGAGGACTGAAACACTCAAGATGATATAGGTCTTAGATCTTAGAAACATCATTTCCACTCTTTCATAACTGCTAAAAGCCGGATCCCTAGGATTAGCCTAGACGGATCCCTCTGAGGAAGGAACCGTGGGATCCGGGTGATAGTTTAGGTCAAATCTTGCTAAAACAATCATTTCAACTCATTTTCCTAACTCAAACACTCCATCTAATCTTAAATGAGTTCCTAGATCAGCACAACCTCTGTAGTTGACTCTTGTGCATGTTAATCATCACATTCAAATGAATCTTAATGGCTTAAAGCTTGAATGCACTTGCCAAATCTCTTGCCTTATAAACCACCTTGTTAGGACCTCCATAGTCATCACTCTTATCCTAACTTTCAGCTCTTGCAACCTCTTGAAATTATCTCATCATGAGGAAAACCCCAAGTAGTAACTTATCCACCAAAGAACCACCCATGAAAAAGGCTCGTGTTGTACACGAAATCTCTTCAACCGAATCATCTCCGGTCAAGCCAACAAATGATAGAATCCTTCATCATCCAATCAAACCAATTCCTAAAAGGATAGTACCCACAAAACTACCTATGCCAAACACCAACATACCTCCTAGGCCAAACAATATCATCTCCACTAAACCATCACCATTGGTTCCTAGAACTATCTCATTTACTTCACCACTATCATCACCGCACCTCTACAATTTAGAGGACTTGCCTCCTAGGCCGTCTCATCCGCTTCCGCCGACAACATTCTCCTCATTAGGAGGAATAATGGTTCAAAATCAAGGTGTTGAGTCAACACTTGCTCCGGCTTCCTTTTGGCCGTTTCCATCATATAATCCTATTTGGATTATGAGAAATCATCAAAGTCAACCACCCGACCATATGAAAGTTGACACTTCTTTACCACCATCATCATTCTTGGTCGAACCATTCTCAAATGGGCCTCCACGAATCCCTCCATCGTTTGAAGCTCCACAAGCCGCTTCACTTGATCCTTTGAATCAAGCCATTTCATTTCATCCACCACCACTACCTAGCCATGACAAAGATTGCTATCATTGTCAACATGTTGAAAGTTTGATACATGAAGTACGAGAAGACCAACATTTCATGTTCTATCATCTCCTCGAACGTTTCGACGAGATTAAACCTAAACAAAACTTGAGCTAGAAGATTATAGTGGTGTCTAAGCTTCAAGCGTTAGTTGGTCTAGAAATTCCTAGTTATGTATTGTCTATTTTCTTATTTTTCGAGTCATGTATATCATAACTCTTGTTTTATTAAATGGAATTACTTGCAACTTGTTATTTTGTTGAGCATATGATTACTTTGTATTCATATCTCATTTATGTGATAACATTACTTATTATATCACCTTTGCTGAAATTGATCAGCTAATACGGATCCCTCAGAATTGCCTAGACGGATCCTTACTAGGAGAGAACCGCGGGATCCGTGAGACAGGAAACTATTTTCCTACTAACTTAAATCACATTTGCAGGAAATTGTGAATTATACTTGCTTTCTAACCTTTGTTTTGAGTTATTCAATTCACACATGAAGACTTTGACATCCCAAAGCTAGGGGAGCTTTATGTCAAAGCAATACATTGCAAATTACTTGCAATCTTAGATTTATATTTCATGACTTCCCATTGCAAATTTGCAATCATCTAGGGGGAGCACACTCGTCACATAGACGAATTCTTTTGCAAAACTTAGTTGCAAATGAACTAGATTAGAATTACTTTCTTGACGCCCTTACTTAGGGATGGACTCGTCAAGGGGGAGTAAAGACGAGATCTATTCCCGTTAATTGCTCTTTATTTTTTTACTTCTTTCACATGTTTTTCTTAAAAATGATGTGTTGCTTTTCTTCAAACACTTTTTGTTTCGACAAAAAGGGGGAGAAGAAAGTAAAAATTACAAATTCAAACGTTTACGAATTTTAGCTTTTTCCTTAAAATAATTTTATGTTTTGTCATCAACAAAAAGGGGGAGATTGTTAATACAAATAAGCCGTAAAAATGTTTATTTATATTTTACGATCTTCTAATGTTTTGTCGATAACAAAAGTAAAATCATTTTAACGAAACAAATAAAATACGTAAATGGTTTGAACTAATAGTTTTCTAACACACTTACGCTTTCACATAAAACACTAAAACAAGTATAAGTGATTTTATGCTTTAGATATACATATGTACAACAACTAGTGTTTACATATTGGGTTAAATATACTTAACTAAGTATATACTAAAATGGGTAAAAACAAGTATATACTAAATAGGTAAAAACTAGCAAATGGTTTTGACCCATAACCCATGGTTTTATATATACCACTTAACCAAGTTCATTGTATCCTTAAGATATATTGTATCTAGAATAAAAACCATGGATCAACCCATAACCCATGACCCATAACCAAAAATACCCATGGGCAAAGAGGAGCGGACCGTGGATCCCTAGCTTTGTGCTAGCCAGATCCCAATTGGAAGGGATCTGTGGGATCCGGAGAATAGTAGAGGTTTTTCCTCTATAAATAGTGAGCCATTTCTTCATTGTTTCTCACCCCTTTCCAATACACTTTCTCCCCTGAGTTAAATCTCACTAACCTTATATCCAAGAGATCTATGTTTGTAGTTTTGTTTTTGTGTGATCTTTTAGGTTCCTTTAAAAGGCAAGATCACTACCTTTGAAGTCGAGCAAGCTCAAGTCCATGAGTTACCATGCTTCCTCATCATCAAGGCTATTGAAGTCCTCTAGTTGATGATCTCTTTCTTTCTTCAAAGAAGTGTAGTGTTGAAGACATTAGTGAAAGATGTCTCAAGTGTCAAGACGAAGATATTAGTGAAGGGTATCTATCGTCTATAGGATAAACACTTGTCGTAGGTGCTTAGAAGTCAAGACAAAGAAGCATTAGTGAAAGGTGCTTAGAAGTGAAGACACAAGACATTAGTGAAAGGTGTCTTGTAGATCTAGTCAAAGGCATTAGTGAAAGGTGCCTTAGATGTACATTCGATATGGTGTGTTTCGATGTACAAGATAGACTAGTATTAGATCCAAGGATATTGATATCCTTGATGATGTTGTAAAGGAGTAGATCTCCTTTGGGATTAGTCGTTGGTGTAGTGTGGTAGTAGTTCCTCCATTGCAATGGAACTAGGTGCTTAGCCTAGTACCTAATAAAGGGTAGGCGACGTTGTGAAGGTGTAGTTCACCTTGGAGTGAAAGAACTAGGTACTTAGCCTAGTACCTTATAAAAGGTAGGCGACGTTGTGTAGGTGTGGTTCACCTTGGAGTGAAAGAACCCGGTGGTTAGCCTAGCACCGGAAAAAGGGTAGGAGACGTTGTGAAGGCTTCTCTGCCATAAGGAGATTGGTGTAGTGTTTACGAACTCTCAAGTAGGTGACTCAGGGAGTGGAGTAGGGCAAGGAAGGTGTCCTTGTAGCCGAACCACTATAAGTACTCGTGTTGTGGTTTTGTGCTTCTTACCCTTATCTTTTCTTTACTTACCTTTATATGCTTGTTTATCAACATCCAACACCCACATCCAAATAGATTGACATAAGTCGATCTAAATAGTTTAAAAGGAAGTTTTAATTGGTAAAACTATTCAACCCCCCTTCTAGTTTTCCACAACCGTGGAGGACGGACGGGTCTTTACTCACTGTATGCCTGATCCACAACCCGTAGGTGGCGTTTATTTGTAAGACACTATAAATACCCTCTACCTCCCAAGGTAGAGGGTTGGAGCTTCAATACCATTTTTCTTTGTTTCACATATTTCCCAACTCTCTTCCCTTTCTCTCTCTAGAACTTTCTCTCTCTAAACATCTTGAACGCCTCATATGATTATGGTTTAATGTGTTTGTGAAATCCTATATCTTACAAAGATAGATTAGTTTGGGTTAAAGGATAGTGAGATCCTTATGATGTTATTATAAGGTGTGTGTCTCCTTTGGTATAGTTGTTGTGTAGTGTTGTGTAGTAGTTCCTCCTTTGTAATGGAACTCGGTATCTAGCCTTATACCGGATAAAGTGTAGGTGACGTTGTGATAGGTTTGGTTATACCTCGTGGAAGAACCCGGTGTCTAGCCTTGTACCGGATAAAGAGTAGGCGACATTGTGAAGGCTTCTCCGACACATTAAGGAGCTTGTGTTGTGTAGTGCTTACGAACTCTCGAGTAGGTGACTCAGGGAGTAGACTAGGGCATGGAAGGTGTCCTTGTAGCCAAACCACTATAAATACTCGCGTTGTGGTTTTGTGTTTCTTAATCTTTATCTTTGCATTACTTAGTTATATGCTCGTCTATCAATATTCCACATACACATTAAATAGATTGACATAAGTCGATCTAAATAGTTTAAAAGAAGTTTTAATTGATAAAGCTATCCAACACCACCAAACCCCCTTTTTTAAATCTTCCACTTTCAAAATACCTCTCATTCAAACTTTATATTCTTCCTCATCTCATTTTGAAAAATCAAAACCAAGGAAGATTACCATCATCATGGTTTACATTGCCTTCGTGATCATCATCTTGACACTCATCGCTCTCGTGTATCCCGTGATCAAGTTTTCTCATGGAGACATGTACTTTGTTTTGTTGATATACATTTGTATCATATATCCAATTCTTTGTATTGCTCTTAGTATTGAAATGAAATATTATTAATGTCTTAGTTTATCTCAATTACTTCTCATAAACGTGTTTGTCATGTTTCTTTCATTCGCACCCTTAAAACTTGACATGGTTTTGAAATCTACAATGCATACTTAAGTAGTAAACCTAGGCTAAAACACATTCCTTCTTATAAACATAAAAGTTGCAAAAATCAATTCTGCATCAAGATCATCTTTCTGTCACACTGCAGACCCACGAATCCCTAACTTTTAATTAGCCGGATCCCTTTTAAAAGGGAACCGGGAGAATTGTGGACCTAGTGACAGAAACTCATGCAACATAAAAACCACTTCATAAAACTTACCATAAAAGGAAAACCCTACTAGAATTATTAATTAAGGTAATTATCATTGTTAATAAAAATAGAATAGCCAATAAAAATAATCTTATCTTTTAAAGGATTAAACTAAGACATCATCAATCAAAAATACTTTCATTACTTCATCTTAACTTATTTTTGTAAATTAATCATTTCATGTCTATAGGTCTCATCATGACTCATGAGTATGAGTTCGATCATCAACTCACTTGTGTCTACATTCCTAATATCTCTCTGGAGCCTAACACACCTATCAATCATGTCCGTGGGTTCAATAATCTCGAAACTCGTTGCTTCCATGAAGGACGTGTTGTTGACTCACCTCTACTATACCAAGAAGGTATCAATACCTTATTCCGCACCGTAGGACTAGAAGGTCTTCTCGGAATTAACGAGAAAATTTGTCCGCGGTTTGTTTTGGAATTCTTCCGTCAAGTCGAACTCGTTCGTAACGAGGATCGCTCTCTATCACTATGGTTTTGGATCAAAAACCAAAAGTTTGTCTTAACTCTTGGGCAATTTGCTCACATTCTCCGAATTCCAAATCATGGACAATGTACCTTCACTAAAGATTGGTCTCTTAATTCTCTCTTTAACTACCGTGAAGAAAACAGTCCATATTGTTCAGACATACCTTCTCCTTAAGAATTAACTCGCATTTTATGCACTCCTCAATTCAATCACACAAATCCAAACATAATCCTTACACGTGATATCCGAGATGATCTGAAACCTCTCGCAGTCATTCTACGTGAAAACGTTTGGAGTCTTAAAGGAAACCGTGAGATACTTTCTCCTAACTCAACAACCATAAAATCTCGCCTACTTCTTCGCAAGACGAATTGTAAATGTCCAAGGTAGCAAGAACAAACTTATTCCATATGGAACGTTCTTAACACGCCTTTATCATCATATCATGTACTATCATCCTCAATTTCAAAGCCCCTTATACATACTTGTGAACAAAATGATGGAACCTTTGAACACATCTCACATCACGTCATTCTTCATTCTGGATTCCTCAAATACTCACCACCCATTCGACGAACCATCAAACGAAAACGCAAGAGAACCCTAGTCTTTTCTTTAAATAGAATCAATCTTTAGGATTCATCTTTTACCTTTGTAACATGATCATTCCTATGAAATAAAACATTTATTGATCATTTTATATCCTGCTTATATATGTGTTTAGATATCATGAGCTTTTATGATCAGACACTTAGAACAAAAATAATGCTCGTTCACTGTTAAATATTTTTTCTCAGTTGACCGGATCCCTGACTTTCTACTAGTCGGATCCCTAAAGTGAGGGAATCGTGGGATCCAGGCAACAGAAGTAGACTAGAAAACTTCCACACATCAATCCATTCTTCTAGACCTTATCATACTGGCTGAACATGATACTTTAGGATCACTTATGTCTTCCTCAAGCTGAGTAGGTCTCACACTCACTCATAGCTAACTTAGGATCACATTCAAGGTGTTTTTGATTTATCACTTCACCAAAACTCACCATATCTCCGCTCCAATGCTCACACATTATTCCTCACATCTCAAAACACCTAGTTTAATACTTGCCTCAATTTTAGAAAATTGATTCTAGTCATCCTTACCTCAAAATAGGCCAAAAACTAGTTTCTCATTTCTTATGATTTTTAAGGAATTTTCCAAATTTCTCCTAAGTTACCATATGATCTCTAGGATCATTTAACACCACTTGAAACTCTCAAATTTCTTAGTGTCATCTTTGATCACCCATTCGTACTCATGGAAACCCCATTTCCTTCCATAAAAGACAATCATTACCATCACTCATTTATCTTGATCATTTAAGTTCCTCTTCATTTAAGACACCTGAGAAGACTGAAATAGTCATGATGTATAGGTACTAGAACTTACAAAACATCATTTTTCTTTCTTTTGGCTGCTGAGAGCCGAATCCCTAGGTTTAGCCTAGACGGATCCATCATTTGAGGGAACCGTGGGAACCAGCTGCACAGACTAAGCTAATCCTAGCTAAAACAATCATTTCAAGCTTTCCTTGCTAACTTGAACACTCCATCTTGTCTTAATTAACTTCCTTGATCAGTGCAACTCTGAATTTGACTCTTGTGCATGCAAATCATTGCATTTTGAGGGATCTTAGTGGCTTAAGCTTTAAATTCACTTGTCAAAACCTTCCCTTTATAAACCTCCTTGTTAGTACTTCCAAGTCACCATTCACAATCTCATTCTCAGCAACTAAAAGCCTTTATCTCACTATCCATTTATCATTTCATCATGAGGAAAGCTCCTAGTGCTAACTTATCCACTGAAGGACCACCCAAGAAACTTGCTCGTGTTATTCACGAAATCTCTTCAACCAAATCATCACACATTAAAACCACAAACGCTAGAATTACCTCACAATCATCTCAACCAATCAAACCAATCCTCAAAAGGATTGTTCCCACAAAACTACCCTTGCCAAACACTACTATACCTCCTAAACCAAACACCCCTATTTCTACTCAACCATCACCCTTAGTGCCTAGAGCCATATCATTCACCACTCCATTCTCCTCTCCACACCTCTACAACTTAGAGGACTTGCCTTCTATGCCATCTCATCCTCCACCATTGCCAACATTCTCCTCAATTGAGATAATAGCACAACAACAAAACCTTGGTGTTGAAACAACACTAGCACTGATATCCTTGTCTCCATCACCCTTAAATAGTCCATTTTGGATCATGAGGAATCAACAACAACCGGATCACATGGAAGTAGACACCTATCTACCACCACAAGCATCCTTAGTTGAACCACCTCCAAATGTGCCTCCACAAATCCATCTTTTGTGGATCCTCAACCTTCATCATCCAACCTTCCACCTCAAACCATTTCATTCCTACCACCACCATTTCCTAGCCATGACAAAGATTGTTATCATTGTCAACATGTTGAAGGCTTAATATATGAAGTATAGGACGAGCTACGTTTCATGTTTTATCAACTCCTCAAACGTTTCGATGAGGTCAACAAACCTAAACATCCTTAAGCTTAGGAATTCAAGTGATGTTCTAGTTTTTAGGAATCATACTTCGTGTTTTGATCATTCTCTTATTTTTAGAGCTATGTACATCATTTCTCTCGTTTATATTGAATGAAATTACATGTTGTACGCCATATGGTCTTGAGAATATGTTTGGTGCTTTAATATATAACCCATTTTAGTAATAACATTACTTTTTACATCCACATTGCTGTCATAAAAATGCAGGTATACGGATCCCTCATTTTGGCCTAGACGGATGCCTCACATAGAGGAACCGTGGGATCCGTGCAACAAAAACACTTTTTATTACTAATTTGAGTCTCATTTGCAGGAAATTATGCACATATACTTGCTTTCTAACCTTTGTTTTGTAGATTTTCAATATACACATGAAGACTTTTACACCCTCAACAAGGGGGAGCTTCTTGTCAAAGCAAAACTATTGCAAAAACACTTGCAAAACTTTCACTTAGGATTTCATTATTACTTGATGCCCTTACAAAGAGAGTCAATCGTCAAGAGGGAGCATTTTCTTCAAAAGACGACACCATTTGCAAACATAATTGCAGAACGCTCGCTTAGTCTACCTAATTACTTGACGCCCTTACAAAGGGAAGTACCCATCAAGGGGGAGCTAAGACGAGAATCCTTCTCTTCTCTTACTCTCAATTTTTCATATTTTTACTTTTTACACGTTTTTCTTAAAACAATGTGTTAGTTTCTTTTCGACGCTCTTTTGTTTCGACAAATGAGGAGAAGAGTAAAACTCAATTCAAACTTTACTTAATTTTAGTTTTTCCTTAAAATAATCTTATGTTTTGTCATCAACCAAAAGTGGGAGATTGTTAATACAAATAAGCCGTAAAAACGTTTATTTATATTTTACGATCTTCTAATGTTTTGTCGATAACAAACGTAAAATCATTTTAACAAAACAAATAAAATACGTAAATGGTTTGAGTCAATAGTTCACTCACACACTTACATTTTTATATAAAACACTAAACAAGTAATAGTGTTCACATCTTATAGAAACACATATGTATAACAACTAGTGTTTACATAATATGGAAATGTGCATATATTGTAATGGATAATGTAATGGGTAAAAATCTAAGTACTTGACCCATTGACTAGATACATTGAATATAGTTGGGTAAAACCCAAAGTCCATGACCCATAATGTAACACCCCAACCCTGCAAGGGTAGAAGTGTCACATTCTGGTGTCATATCAGAACATACAACTAGAATTTTTGCAAGCGAAAAACTTACAGAATAAAATACCAAGTCATATAAACGAATGACTTACAAAGAAGATACAAAATCCAAAATGTCTAAAATAAAATGAAATCTCAAAACCATAGCCCATCAAAATAAGTCCAAAATAATAAGGTAACTAGGGTCGGTCCACTCATATAATCCAACTCTTAGCCCGTCAAAGCCCATCTTCCAACCAAAAACCCGCAGAAAAGAAATGCTACCGAGCTTAAAAAGCCCAAAGAGAATGATATAACAAAACGAAAGCTAAACAAAATCAGAAATGCAAAATGAAACAAGGAAATTGATAACAAGGTCGCAACGAAATGAGAACAATGAGTCAATAAGGAACTTGCAGAATACAATAGTAACAGATATCCAGAAAGATCAGATAACAAAGGAGAGTAAAGCAAGTAACGCATCGATGACATATACATAAGCACATCTAAATAACCAGGCATACAATTAATCAGGAAATCAAAATACATATAAGCCAAACGGAAATCTAAAAGCTAGCGGAAGCAACTAATCAGAAAGTGAGCATAGCAATCACACAAGTGAAGTAACCCACATTTAATAACATAACAAGTATCATAACAGCAGAAATACTATCAGCAGTCAAAACATGGTAGCAACACATATCAAGTAGGAATACAGCATGAACGTTATAATTGAACGAATTAAGCACATAGCAGGGCAACTAAACACGTTAACTAGACGGATAACATACACTGAACCATTTACATCATCAAACAGTGGCATAAGCAAGAGTGTGAATATGGCAGGTCAACAATTAGCAGATAAAGATACTAACGGATAATCATAGTCCACGAGATCAACTGAATGAAAGTATACATGATAAACAGATAAAACAATCGATTACACACTAGCATGGTCACCTGACAAATCAAAGGGCCACATAACATTAAGATAACATATAGTCAGATGACAACAGGTGAATCATACAATCGCATATTAATCATATCGTAGCAGGTAAATGGTAGTCACATAAACATGTAAAAGCATAATCAAATTTAATAATCGTATAATAACCCGGTACGTGAATGGAATGATAGTCTGAAGTAGCGGAATAAGAGTATGACAGATCAATGCAATGGAATATATGTCATGGTAGTAGAGTGAGTCACATAAGAGTAGTGAGTAATGGAAAATTAATACAGAATATGGTGCGTTGGGGAATACAGAAGGTATAATATAGGTATATCAAAAGTGTAAGGGTTGTCATAAATGTATCCCGAGCCAACAATACAATACAGTAATATCAATAGTGGTAATAGCAGCCAAGTATCCAATAGTAGCCATTGTATTCGGAGGGGTGACCTCGAAATACCAAACCAATAGAAGGGGAGACCTCAGTAACCAATGGAGTAGCTAGCTCCCAGGATGTGAGGGGGTGTATTGCACACATGCACCACATCACCAGAACAGATCATATCAATATCAATAACAATATAGTACAAATCTAGGATGCATCCATACGCCCCCTGCAGAACAATAGTGGCCATACAATATATCTGAAGCACGCATAATCAATACAACATGGGGACGGTGTGGAACATCACTCATCCACACTGGAGTCATGCCATTGGTGCATCAATGACACGGACATGGACCCCCATGCCTAGTATAATGGCTCGGGTATCAAACTGACAGGTCAATACAAAAGGTCCAAAGTGTAGCAATATATAAGTCTTCATAATCAAATGTTCAATGTCAATAGTTCCCAATTCAGAGGTTCATGGCAATAGTTCAATATCAAAGTTCAATATCAGAGGTTCAATATCCAGGTTCGATAGCAAGGGTTCAATATCAAAGGTTCAATAGCAAAGGAGTCAATAGCAAAGCAAAGGTTCAATAACAAAATGGCAAGAGATCAAAGATGCAAAGAGATCATGAGAAACCTTATGAGAAAGGTCAGAATATTTGTACCTCATTCGAAGCAAGCAAAATAGAAAGTAAGGTCACACGATGAATCAATCCCGCCGCCCGGAACCTATATGAATTTGATAACGCTTATTAAGATCAGATTACTCATTTTAGACAGCTTTCCATTTTTAGCAGGTTTCCACTTTTAGTAACTTTGCAAAAGTAACTCTTCATATTTTAATAAGTTTAGGTTACAAATGCTAATTAAATAAAATTAAGTCTAATAATAATAATTATCAAGGTTTAGGGTTTTAAATGTAAATAATCCAAAATCAGGATTTAAAGTGTAAAAATATCAAAGTCTAACGTTCCAAGTGACAAGTAACTAAACTTCAAAATTCAATATTATCTTTATGATAGTGTAAGGCTAATTTTGTCAATTTATAAAAGTTGAGGGTTTGCATGCGACACTTACCAAAGCCTAGGTGTTAAAATGTAAATTTAGTTTGAATAAAAATCCATGCTACGTAATATATATAATTCCATATTTGCATGCGATATCGACTCGACACGGACCGACAGCAAAGCCGTGACATAATTGAAACACGACCTCGATACGACTAGGATCCCGAGACTCGACCCGAGTATTCACACACGAACACACCCCTTTTTAAACCCGACATACACGCACCCATACTACTTCCTAATCCGAAATTCCCATCTCGATACTAAACAACCCGAGACAATTACTCACATACGAACACCTCTATAGAACCCGAACCAAACGCGACCCTCGAAACTAAACACCACGAAGCTTAACCCGCACTTGAATCAAAGGACACCACATCGAACCACCCCTAGTTAGATTAACGAGACCCTTATCACATGAAAGCACAACACCACATCACGTTTTCTTTTTTCCAGTTTACATAAAATCATATGAAAACATACTTACACATACCCTTATATACGTACATAAATGTGGACGCCCCATATTAGTTCTTTAGTTTTATTTCTCCAAGTTCAAGAATGCATAAAGATTAGACAAATGCTTCAATAAACAAAAACAAAAACGTAAGACAGTCTTATTCGAATGACCCAAAACAGAAGTAATGACCAACACCTATATAATTTATATCTTCATGATTTTATGTAGCCTTAACACTCGATTTTACTTAGCTTATGTTGTCATTTTTATGTGATGTATGAATGTGTATAAAAACATGCGCAAGGAGGAAAAACCAAACGACCCGATCAGGAAACAAAGACGAAAGAGACGAGAGGATGTTGTTACCCTGTAGAGTGCAAATGAGGAAGGAAGCAATACCAAGTACAGCAAACAAAAGCCTCCTTTTTACCTAGCCAAACCTCACGACCAGAAGGTCCAAAACCTACGACCAAACCAAGCCAAAACCCACGACCAGCTTCCTTAAACTCACCTCGATCATAGCCTCTTGGACACTCTTGATGTACATTTTTTTTTGTGAAGTGTATTGCAAAATAAAAAGAAGAATAAGGGAATCTTATGGGGGATTTCGGTTTTTGACGAGCCAATGGAAAACAAAGGGCCAAGCCCAAGTCCAAATCTAATTTACAAGTTAAATGGGCTCTTAGTTTAATAATAATGTATTTATATCTTACAAAATTTCGGTTCATGCAAAACTAAAAAGAAAACGTGTGATGAAATTTTAAACTTAAACGTAAATCAATCTCGTATATTTGGTTTGGCAAACAATTTATAAGTTAGGTTAAATTTACATCTAGTGAGCTTGAGGGGCAAAATGGTCTTTTAACACGTTTAACATCATGCATGAAGTCATGTTGGGTATTATCCATGGACCATGACCCATGACCCATGATCTAATGTCTAGATACATTGCATCTTGTATAACCCATGGCTCATAACCCATAACCCATGACCCGGTTTGCAACCCAAAATTCGGACTTAAGCTGACCCAGCTACCGGATCCCTTAGATTGCACTAGCCAGATCCCTCTGGGGAGGGATTTGTGGGAACCGGGGAACAGTAGAGATTTTTGCATATAAATATTGAGCCATTTCTTCATTGTTTATCGTCCCTTTTACACATACTCTCTCTTAGTATTGTAAACTCTCTAACCTCAGATCCAAAAGATCTTTCTATGTAGTTTTGTGTTTGTGTGATTCTCTAGGTTCCTCTTAAAGGCGAGATCACCACCTCTTGAAGACGTGCAAGCTCAAAGGTCATGAGTTGCTAAGCTTCATCATCATCAAGACCACTGAAGTGTCTCTTGTTGATAGTTCTTTCTCCCTCCATAGAGTGTAGTGTTGATGGCATTAGTGAAAGGTGCCAAAGGTCCGTGTCGAAGGCATTAGTGAAGGTGCCTAAGGGTCAAGTCAAAGTAGGGATGAGCATTTAGAACCGAATCCCGGAACCGAACCGCATCTGTATCAGATCAAACGGCACCGATTCTTGAAATACGGCACGGCACCGGACTACGAAATAAGGGGAAAAAATCGACCACTAATTGATGCACGGACCGGTACCAAATCGGAAATTCCAAAAAGCGGTAAAATCCGATTTCCGGTCGAGATCCGATACCGCACCGATAACCGAATCCTGCTCGCACGGTACCGGTACCACTAATTTATACTCGGGAAAAAATCGGTACTACCGATCCCGTACCGTGCTCATCCCTAAGTCAAAGGCATTAGTGAAAGGTGCCGAAGGGTCGTGTCAAAGGCATTAGTGAAGGGTGACGAGGGATCGTGTCAAAGGCATTAGTGAAAGGTGCCAAGGGTGTACATTTGATATGGTGCATCGATGTACAAGATATATTAGCTTGGGTTAAAGGATAGTGAGATCCTTATGATGTTGTTATAAGGAGTGTGTCTCCTTTGCTATAGTTGTTGTGTAGTAGTTCCTCTTTTGTAATGAAACTCGGTATCTAGCCTTGTACCGGATAAAGTGTAGGCGACGTTGTGATAGGTTTGGTTTTACCTCGTGGAAGAACCCGGTGTCTAGCCTTGTACCGGATAAAGAGTAGGCGACGTTATGAAGGCTTCTCCGCCACATTAAGGAGCTTGTGTTGTATAGTGCTTACGAACTCTCGAGTAGGTGACTCAGAGAGTGGAGTAGGGCAAGGAAGGTGTCCTTGTAGCCGAACCACTTTAAATACCCGTGTTGTGGTTTTGTGTTTCTTATTCTTCATCTTTGCATTACTTAGTTATATGCTCATCTATCAACATCCAACATACACATTAAATAGATTGACATAAGTCGATCTAAATAGTTTAAAACGAAGTTTTAATCGGTAAAACTATTCAACCTCCCCTTCTAGTTTTCCACAATAACAATAAGAGAAAAGTTCATTATAGAACATAATTTATCTAAATAACAAATAAGTCAATCTTGACCTTTCATTTAACTTTGATCCAATTGCTAGATTTAATCATTTAAATTATATACTGTATTTAACAGAGGGGCAATTTTGTAATGTTTCCACCTACTCATTTACTCTCCCCACGTCATTTCTCACCCTCTCTCATTTACTTTCATTTACACATATATCTCACACACACTCTTTCTCTCTCACGTTCTCTCTCACTAAATGGTTTTCCCCAATTTACAAACCCTGACCACCCAAATGCAAAATTGATCAAAATCACTTCTAAACAATGGACTTATGAAATGAAATAACACTATCTGAAGGTGAGTTGTTGCTCCAATCGTCTTCATCAGCACTCGCTCATCAAACTGATCCTCGAAATGATGATATGGTATATATTAGTTCATCTTAATTTATTTGTGGTGGTTGCTACGTTTTGGTATATATTTGCTCATCTTAATCGCCACCATGACAATTTACCCGTCACTCCACCACTGCAACATCACGAACCATCTTTACTCGTTTGATTTGATGTTGTTTCATGTTTGTGATTGGAGAGTGATTACGTTTCAAGTGGGTTAAGGAGAAAGAAAGATTATAGAAAGGGCTATTGTGATTCGCGTATTATAGAAAGGATGGATTAGTTTGTGTGGCTGCTGCGTTTATCTTGTTAAAATGAAATAGATTTATGGTTGCTACGTTTTGGTGTTAGAATGGTGGATTAAATAGATGAATTGGAGATGGGTTTGTGCTTTTATATTGTCCTAAATATGATGTTGTAGCGGTGTATTTTAGAGTTTCGATGAAAAAAATGGTAAATGATACATGTGCTCTGTTAGTGGGTATATTAGTTTACTTGCTACTATTTTGTCATTTTAGTAATGGGTGGGTCACTGAATTGGTATTATGTTTCACTTGATCCCATGTTTGGATCATGTATTTGTAGTGGTGAATTTTTGGTTTTAGAAGTTGTAGTGGTGATTTTTTTTACTTGTTTGTTGTATATTTGTTTGAGAAACATACATTTTTCGGCGAGTTCTTTTTTGCTTTGTTTGTTGTATCTCTGTAATGGTTCATGCAAAATAAACAAGGCTTGGTTGATTTGAAAAGGTGAAAGGCATATGTATGCATGTCCTTTTGGCTATTAGTGCAGACAAAGCAAGTGTGGAAAACTATTTAGTGTTTAGATTTTCACCAAAGAATTACACGAGATTTTGTGCAAATCATATGTGATTTACCGTAAATCACATGTGAATTGAATCACATGTGATTTACCGCAAATCACATGTGATTTTACCTCAAATTACTTTTTTAAAGTGAATCACATGTGATTTATACACGAATCACATATCATTTACAGACGAATCACAACAAAGAACAAAATCACGTGTGATTTACTCATTTTTAGATTAAAACAAAATCACATGTGTTTCAGTTTATAACTACAAAAAGTAAATCATACGTGATTTACATTTTTTCATAATAGAGCAAACAAATATAACAGAATCACACGTAATTTCACGTGATTTATTACTTTAAAGATCACATATGACTTGTGAAATAACATGTGATTTTTTTTGTAAGTTATGTTTCCGACTCGACATTGCGAGCCGGCTAAAATCACATGTGATTTTGTGATTTATAAAATCACACGTAATTTTTAAAATAATAAATCACAAGTGATTTTACAAATCACGTGTGATTTTTTCTGGGCGGAAATTTTGAAAAACAAATTCGTCGAAAGTATATAAAAGTGCATAATCTATAGAAAGATAATTTAATTATCGTCGCGATGGTATAATTTTCGTAGCTTGAAAACTTACTTTTTGCAAAATATGCTGTTTTTAAAAAAAGGTGGAACATAGATTTGTATATTTACATTTCTGCTCTTCATGGGTAAAGGGGAGTAATCCTGCACCCTGGTAAATAAATTAACCAAATAAAAGTTTAAGTACAATGGATATGAGTGAAATCCCATATCTCAGCCCGTTACATAGGCATAGAGCTTACATAACAAGATACTACCTGTTTTCTAACCAAGAAAACAAACCACTACTCAAAAGATAACATATGACACAAAGAAATAAAATTACTTCCTAGGACCTTGAAACGTTGTGCCATACATGGCATTAAAGGCATCCAAATTTCCTAAGATCACGAACCTGTTTCGCATAGTCATCGTAATCATAGTCATCATACTCATCTTCAAACTCTTGGCCACCACCAAATATATTAGCGCACTCATCAAATGGGTTAGCAACAACCTCATCTTCGTAATCGACACTACAATCTCTCCCACTTTAGAAAAGGATTACTTCTCTTAGTAGAAGAGGCGGTATACAAGAATCACTAGTTTGAGGAGCCACTACCGACTCCATCTCTTTCAAATCACTCACAAGAGGCTCTTGTGATGCAATACCGCCTTAGTAGACTTATAATCAAGAACTTCCATTGTACAACCGCACTCCACATCCTTGATAGTGTCATTAGAAGGAATACCGACGCATCCGTATGTTCCATATTAAGAGCGCCAAACCGTTAGATGTAGCGATCTTGGTTCCACTCGAACTAGCCACATCGAAGCATTCTTCTTATTGACTACGACTTTCTTAGGTTCGAAGGATTCTTCTTGGGTTGGTATTGAAACTGCTTACCCACAACAGTTTGAAAACCCTCCTTGACTCGGATTAGAAGACCCACCTTGCTTTCCTTCTTCCTATTATTAACCGCCTTGAAACCATCATTTGCACCATCATTTGCACGCTTAGAAGGCTGAGTAGGAGGTTCAACAACTATAGGACAATCAATAGGAGTATGACCAAAATCTTACATTTATCACAATGTGGTGGTTTCCACTCATATTCAACCCGTATCGTCTCGATAGTCGACCCGACCCATCAAGTAACGGAATCTCAACAAGAAGGTCGTCCCTAAGAAGCTCATCCGACTTCACATCAATCATGCATCTAGCAAAACTACTACGGCCCCATGAATCCTTGCACATTTGGCTAGTGATGGCGTCTAACCGCTTAGGCGCACCTATCAATGTGGCAAGGAGACTAAGGCCATCATCGAAAAACATAGCAAGAGGAACGCTATGGAATTTAACCCACACCGGATATTGGTCAAATCCTCTTTGAGTAAATTGGTGTTCATCGTCCATGGTTTAAGAATAATAGGTACATTATTAATCAACCAAGGACCGCTTTTCAATAACATCATCAACACCTTTTTCGAATTAAACTTAAAAAGAAGAACCCCTTTGCATTCATCATTACCTTTTGTACGCCAAACTTAGCCCACACATTGCATACAAAGTAATCAACAACAGGAAAAGCAAGACGTTTACCAAGGAAATACCCATATAAAGTATTCTCAAACCTAGTGTTAACCTCTTCAACCACTTTCATCGGGACAGAAAGATCCACACCATTAGTTTTCTTATTACACTCCAACCTACGAAAGTTAGAAGTGTGTTTCTTTGGGTCATTAGAAGTAACACCAGCATACGATGGAGAAGGTTGTTGCAAAGCATAATCACCAACCTTCTCAATACCAACAGCCCCATTGGCATTTGATTCAACACTATCATTACTAGCATTAAAATTAGAAGCCATAGGACAAGTTGTATCTTGAGGAGGTTTAGAATAATAACCAATAGCATTAAGCATCTCATCAAGCTCCTTCTGTGACTGTGGCACCTTAAGATGCTCAAAAGGACTAGTCCCAGTAGCAGTATTAGCATCCTCAATCACACCTGGTTTTAATGGTTGCCCATCATCACCCATCGAACAAGTTTTCCTCAAAAATTTGTTTTCAATAGCACAATTTTCATTAAAGTATCATGACCTCGACCGTGTCATGGCTAGGAGCAACATGACTAGGGTCGAACCAAGTGAAACCGCTCCACTTGTCCATTAGTACCAACAAGAGTAGACGTATGAATGATCTCCTCTCCCATACAATCCAGCATAAACAAACGTAAATCAATTTATAACAACGAACAAAATGGTCTAATGTTCGAAACAATACCCAGTAAAACCCTAGTCGATAAACTAGGGTTTATAAAACATAAAAAACCAAGTAGCTAACCCATAAACAAATCGAAATCAGAAGCAGTAATAGGCAATTAAGAACAAACGTTGAAGAACCCTAAAGAAAAAATCGATCGCAGAAACCCTAAAAAAACAATCGATTAGCACCCTAACCTGATAACAAACGTGTTAAAGAATCAAGATAGAACCCAAGAGTAGAATCAAGATTAGTAGAAACAGGTATGTGATGAGATTACAGGTGCTGGAAACGATCAGAATGAATTAGGGTGAAGAGATCGCCATGGAGAGTTTTAGGGTTTGGGAGAGATCGCCTTACATTTCTGCTCTTCGTGTGTAATTGTATAGATTGATCTCAAACGTTGAATGAAATTAGAATGAAAGGCCATGATTGTCTCTTTTGTTCTTTAAAGAAAATGGGTTTTGAATGGATTTCACCTCATAACAATAATCCGTTTATTCGCGAAAGGTGGATCGTGCAAACAGAGTAAACTTGTTGCTAATTAATAAAATAAAAGAGTAAACTTGTTGTTAATTAATAAATTAATAAAATAAAAGAGTTGCAGACCTTAACTAATATGTATTATTCTAGATGGGACAATCTACACAAGCACCCCATATTTCACTTCCCATACACCCCCATAGGGTGGAGCCCACGACCCAATGATTGGCTTTTTTTTTGGTTTTTCTTTTTTTTTTTTTTTTTTTTTTTGTATTTAGTTGTGTAGAATAAATTTGTGTAGTGTATTTATTTGTTTAAATTGTGTAGTGTTTTAATATGTATAGTGTATTTATTTGTATAGTGTTTTTATATGTAGAGTATATTTATTTGTGTAGTTTTTCACGTTATGTTTTTTTAATTGTGTATTTGTTTCCATTTAATTAAACAATAACAATAAAACATTAGACATTAAAACACTAAACAAGTACAACAACAAATGTTACTAATATTACAACGAAATCTACTCCACATGAAGATTATTAATGTCATCTATATGCTCATAGAGTATTCCACTCGACTGACATACGTGATCAACTAGATTTTTTGCCAATTCCAGTGATGCCTCCAACGTCTTTATTCTTGCCTTCAACAAATTTTTTTGAGCCAATAGCATGTTGATCGTGTTATCTTTAGTTTCACAGTTTGAGCACTGCGTTGAAGAAGTGCCTTGACCAAAGTACTTTTGTTGAAATACATCCTTCCACATAAAGTATCGACACCCATAGTCTTTAGTCCCTGGCTGTTACATGATGAAACAATTATAAGGTATTCTTAACAAACAAGTTATTGATATATTAATGTAAATAAGCAGACGTTTAGTTATTTACCTTTGATAAAGGACATGCATAATACTTCTGACCACAACTTGTGGGCTTTTGGGATGTTCTTTCAATTATAAATCCCCGTCGACAACGACATAAGAAAGGATTTTCTTGTTGCATCTGGCTAAAAGAATTTGTATAATTATTTACAACATAAATTAGTAATATCATGTTTCACAAAATTAGAAGCATCAAATACATAAATAACCAATCTTGTTATAGATTAATAGTTGATACATGGTTCACAAAATCACAATATAACTAGAAACTAAGATCAATCACGCCCGAGGCGTAGTCGCCCAATGATGCCGCCATCCGTCCCACACGAAACTCTAACTCGAAATCCGTCTCCTCAATCCGCAATCTCTGTCAGTACTCGCCACGCGAGACGGCCGTAATAAAAGATGAGGAAGAACCGGAGGACGCAGATAAAATTCTCCTCATCTGCAGCTGGAGATATAGGCGGAGAGGAGGCACATAAAATGGAGAAGAAGGCACATAACTGGACTCTCAACACGAGCGGGTGTGTTGTTGACACAATGAATGTCCCTCCACTAAATGTCATCCTATTCTTGTAAACCGGAGGAAGAACCGGAGGAGGAGCGAATCAGAATAAAAATGACGAGTCGTTTACTATAAATCGAAATCCGTAATCGTCTATACATATTTTGTCGCTACAATATAAATCAAGAATCGCTCTATACATGTTTTGTCGCTTACAATATAAATCGAATCGCTCTATACATGTTTTGTCATTTACAATATAAATTAGTAATCATTTTCTACGTCCTTCTAAACATGCTTTGTCGTTCAGCAAACAGATGTGCCCATCCCTCGGCCAAGTCATTTCTAAACCATCTCCATTGTGGGTGAGTACACGGGAGTGGTGAGTTTTCATCCAGAACCGCGTGAACGTAATGAGCAGCATGGTCTTCCCCCACACGAAGAATCACAACGGGGGACAATAGTTGTGTTGTATCTGGACCATCTCTTAGCGGAAGACACGTAATAGATTGTGAATTGGATATGCATACAACTGGACAGTTAAGAGCTGTAGCAATTGTCACGCCCGTTTCTGGCATAATCATCCAGTTACCATAGGGTGCTGGACCTGATTCAAACCAATTCAGCGAGTTGACCATAGTTGTAAACCAAGTCCCCCACATTTGCAAGTAAACTTCCCGGTTTTTGTGTACTTCTTCCCTGACAATAGTTCGAAGTCTGGGCCATATTTGTTCGGGATGACCAAGACCTATGGCAAGAGCTCGATAGCCACAATTTTCATCACCTTCCACGTCAACAATCCCTAGGATCCACCGTCGGAAAAGAGGTGGAATTCGATCCATAAATTATTCGCTACTGTCATTTGGAATGTACAAGTCGTGTCTTAAATCGCCCTCGCTAGGTTATTCGCTCAAGTCTAGGACGTTAGAAGGCTCTCCACGTATGAACTATGTCTCGCAGCTTTCTTCACTTAAGTCTCGTACTTTTTAGGTTTTGTATAGCTTCGTGGTGCCTGTGAGGGTTCTTTGTTCAAATATGGGATATTTTGTTTAGCCTTGGATTTTTGTCCTTTGCGCCTGGACGTCCACAGTACTTTCTTTAACAAAGAAGTTGTTGGGTTGACACAGCATTCAGAGCGTATATACCTCGAGCATGTTTAACATAGTTTTCTTGACAAACCACGATGCTTTGGTAATAAAATTTTGGAATTTTTCACGTCATCTTGACAAGAAAAATATTCGAGCTCTTCGTGCCCTCGAGGCTCTTCGAGCTCTTGAGGCTCTTTCTCGCGTATGAGTATGTCGGACTCGGGCCGTGAACACTTAGTGTTCTCCAAAATTATCAACAACATTGCGGAATAGGCGATCCCGTATTCGAAAAAGTGACTAGTTAAAATTATCGGTATTGACGGGGAGAATAACTTGATAGGCATAATTTTAAAATACATACCATGAATCTCTGAAGGTAATACAGTTCGTGATAGCTTGGTAAACCATAAACTAACTGCAACTGATGACCACATTCATGTAGGTCCACATCCCGTTTACTTTCTACGAGTATGCGTAGTAAAGCATCTCTTGAAACATTATACCGCAATTAGTTAAATAGTGTGCCCTTACCTGGGTTTTAAAAAGCGCGAAGCGCTCCGTTGTAGTAAGGGTCAAAAAACCGAAGCGCGGGGCGCTGAGGCGAAAGCGCACGCCTTTTGTAGTCGAGGCGAAGCACTATTCGTAGTATCAGATGCTACGTAGTACCGTGGCAATCGTTGAATGCCCTTTTAGACCCATAAACACATGAGGCGCAAAAAGCGCCTCAAAGGCGCCAAAAGCACGCCTCATATCGCTTTTGTAATCGCATCGCATCAAGGGTCCCGGCGCGATGACCTCACCGCCTTGGCTCGCCTCACGCCTTAGGCGCAAAGGTGCGCTTTTAAACACAGTGCCCTTATACGAATGCGCTTAATTTCGCTTCTATTCAAAGAGTCTCGTATCGCAATTTCTTGCGCACTATAATCTTGTCGACCGAACACAACAACGTGTCTAAGCCGGATCGTGGAGCCCAGTATAACTTCAACAACGCGTGTTGACCCTCAACTCTACATGTTATTGTCCGATCGAGTCGCGATATTGATCGGTAATGTACAACACAAACATGCGCTCGTAATGTTGCAACCGATTATTAAAATACCCTAAAACATCCGAGAAAACAATGAATTAATAAAGTGAGAAAACAATTCGAGTAGTTATTTATTAAATAATAATAAAAAAATATATTAATGGGTAAGTACCACTTTTGAACCAATAAACTCAGAGGTGATGATAATAGTGCGTGAACACATCTTCTGGTCGAGTCAGAACCATCAAATATCATGTCCATCTAACGGACTCATACTCCTCTTGCGTAGCAAATTTATGTCTGCAATGCTTGAGCACATTTTGATTGATATGCCATCGACGTAGTAACTGTTAGCGTTTGGGAATTCTTCTCTCGCATGTCCCAAGCAAGGCTAAATCTCTGTCGGTGACGATAACCCGCGGTAATATTGTTCTTCTATCACCAACTTAACACATTCCAACACCCATTTGAAATTTGGCTCTTTTTCACGCTCAAAAGCTAAACGCCATTGAGAATATTATGTTTGTTGAAGTAACTCCAAAATTGTAAAGAATGGCGCTTAAACAACGTGGTGTTGTATGTGGAGTCCATCAAGATGATTTCGTGAATGTTGTCCACGTGGCATATGACGTCGGGTGAACAAAAATATTTCCTCTAGCTCATTAGTGTGGTCATTTACCCCGGGTAATATGTATAACCTTTATGCCTCAAATGTACTCAAAGGAGTTGTATCGAGTCAAATCACCACGACGGGCGCCGCGTATCTTGTTTTATGCATTATATATCGCTTTAATGCTAGACATGTTATTCGGATCGCTATCTTTTAGTGAAGAAAGTATAATTCGTGGTGCTACTTGATGTTTTGTCAACTGCTGCACCAAAACTAACTCAATTTCTTTTAATCGCATGGCCTGTGAAAAACCATGGAACGAGTTTACAAAATCATGATTATGCCTCAGACACTTGACCCTCAAGATCCAACCACTAGTTTTAGTGGTACCAATTCGACCTTTTATAAATTTCGCCAGTAATCTGAATGGGCAATAAATTTTAGCGGTACCAGTCTGCCATTGAAGTTCATCTTCTAAACCTTCACGTGCAGACGTCCCATGTCTAGAACACTTAAATTCGATTGAGTACTTATAGCCCCTATCTGTTTTAGTTCTTCCTTTAACAATAAGAAAACCGTTCGATTGAGTAGTAGATTGCACCAAATCACTTAAAACAACTTCATCACGGAACACCTAAAAATAATAAATACAACTTTTATAACTTTCATTTTAACATATAATTTATAACTTTTTACGCTTTTTAACAACTTTATTTATTTTTACAACTTTTAAAAACTTTGAACCTTTTATAAAACTACAACTTTTATAAAACCATTTTTAACAACATTTGTATACATTTTTAACAACTTTTATAAAAATACAACTTTGTACATTTTTAACAACTTTATTTATTGTTACATTTTTTTTACAAACTTTTATAAAAAATACACCTTAATACAAATTATAATACTTTTATTACAACTTTTATAATACTTTTATTTTAAAAATAATACGTTTATTTTAAATTATAATACTTTTATTATAAAAGAGTTAATACGTGTGTGGTTATGGTGAGTGTTACTGTTCGTTAGTTGTGGTGTTGAGGTGTACGCGTTTTACGAGTTGATATTTGTTTCTCTCTCACTATCCTCACACACGTAATAATGTTTCTCTCTCTCCTCGCTTTCTCTCTCTCTCTATGAGTTGATAGATCCGAAAAGTTTTAGATCTAGATCTAAAAACTTTTTAGATCGTTGGTATTGTGGTTATGTTGTGGTGATGTTGCTATTGTGGTTATGTTGTGGTTATGTTGTGGTGATGTTTCCGTGAGAAGTTGTTTGGTTTCGTTGATTATTTTTTAGATCTAACAAGCTTTTAGATCTTGAAGAAAGATGAAAACTTTTGGTATTTTTTATCTGGTAAAGACTGATTTTTTTTAAAACTAAAAACTTGTTAGATCTAAAAAAATATAAAGTTTTGGCGATGTTTCTGTGAGTAGTTGTTTGGTTTCGTTGACTATTTTTAAGATCTAACAAGCTTTTAGATATTGGAGAAAGATGAAATCCTTTTGGTATTTTTTATCAGGTAAAGATTGATTTTTTTTTTAAACTAAACACATGTTAGATCTAAAAAAATATAAATTTTTGGTGATGTTTCTGTGAGTAGTTGTTTGGTTTCGTTGACTATTTTTTAGATCTAACAAGCTTTTAGATCTTGAAGAAAGATGAAAACTTTTGGTATTTTTTCTCTGGTAAAGACTGATTTTTTTTTTTAAACTAAAAACTTGTTAGATCTAAAAAAATATAAAGTTTTGGTGATGTTTCTGCGAGTAGTTGTTTGGTTTCGTTGACTATTTTTTAGATCTAACAAGCTTTTAGATCTTGAAGAAAGATGAAAACTTTTGGTATTTTTTATCTAGTAAAGACTAATTTTTTTTTAAAAAACTAAAAAATTGTTAGATCTAAAAAAATATAAAGTTTTGGTGATGTTTCTGTGAGTAGTTGTTTGGTTTCGTTGACTATTTTTTAGATCTAACAAGCTTTTACATCTTGAAGAAAGATGAAAACTTTTGGTATTGTTTATCTGGTAAAGACTGTTTTTTTTTAAAACTAAAAACTTGTTAGATCTAAAAAATTGAAAAGTGTGGTGGTGATGTTTTCTGTGAGGTTATCTGTTTTGTGGTGGTGATATTTCTGTGGTAATGAGTTATTTTTTGTGGTGATGTTTTGCAGGTGATATTTCTGTTGAAACTGGATAGTAAAGTGAGCAGTTTTATCTCACTTTGCAACTTTAAATGAATGCATTTTCATTACTGGATGGTAAAGTGAGCATTTTTATCTCACTTTGCAACTTTAAATAAATAAATAGGTTTTAAAAAAAAAGGCAATGATGATTTTTATAAAAAAAGAAAAAAAAATCTTATTGGCATGGCAAATATGAATGGACGGTAAAGTGAGTTTATATCCCACTTTGCAACATTCATATTTGCAGCCAATATGATTGTTTATATCTCATAAAGAGCTAATAATCTGAGCCTTACCTCTTGTGTGTCAAATGGTGAACTAGACATGATTGTTTGTGGTGTTTGCTTGTTGTGGTGGACCACTTGTGTTGTCTGCTTTCTTGTTGGTGTTGTTGGTGTTGTTGGTTGTTGCTTTCTTGTTTTTGCTTTCTGCTTGCTTGGAAAGTGGATTATGGGGTGCTTGTGTAGATTGTCCCTTTTAGTTTGTGTTGTAGCTTTCTTGTTGGTGCTGTTGGTGCTGTGGTGTTGTTGCTTTCATGTGGCATTATAAGCCTGAAGTGCCTGCTATGCAGCTCCCCTTTGAGAATCTTAGTTACTTTCTTGTGAACTTTTGCAGTTTTGGAATCCTACTTACCACTCATGTTGAAAACGTGTAACTTGTGAAATTTGTTGAACTTGTGAGGCTTGTGTCCTGAATACTTGTGACTTGTGCAGTTAGACTTGTGAGAGACTTGTGCAGTTTGAGACTTGTGAGACTTGTGCAGTTTTGGACTTGTGAGACTTGTGCAGTTCCTGTGAACTTGTGACTTTGTGCAGTTGTGACTTAAATTTTCCGAGACGATGATGATAACCGAAACCGAATGGACGGTAAAGTGAGATCAAATCTCACTTTGCAACCTTCGAGTTTGAGCCTTAAAATTTTCCGAGGCGATGATGATTTTTTAGCCTTAAAATTTTCCGAGGCGATGATGATAACCGAAACCGAATGGACGGTAAAGTGAGAAAAAATCTCACATTGCAACCTTCGAATCTGAGCCTCAAAAATTTTCCGACTACGTTTTTTTTTTAAGTTATAAAACTGAGTCACAAAAAAAAAAATTGTAAAACAAAAAAAAAAAAAAAAAAAAAGTCTCACAAACACAACACAACACCCCAAGACCCCACCACCCCAGTTTATAATATTTTGGCACGGAACTCATGCACCCTAATGATTGGGAACCTTAGACACCCCCTACATCCACTTCTCATGGGGTGCCTGCATAGCAGGACCCTTCTAGATATAGATCTACTGGTTTTAATGTCGGTGCAAGCACATGATTCGGACTATGTGAATAATCAATAATTATATGTGTTCGATGTTAACTTGTACTGTAAGTTCTATTATTCATATTGGGAAGGGATCAAGTGAGAAGGTTTACTAAAATGAGAAAAATGATAAATATTTTTAGCCAGACATTTTAAATAAGAGAGAAGTTTAAAGGGAGATGCATCTACTTTTATAGGTGCATATAAAATGTGTAGTTGTGATTTCTTCTCACCATTCTTATTTTAATTTTTCTTTCTAATTTAATCCTAACTCATGTATTCTATTGTTCTCAAAAGCTTTTGTTATTCATATACTGTATGTTCAGTCAACTCTATGAATAAAAAGTACTACAAAGCAGTTTGAACAAACTTACGTAAAAAAGGAGATACTTTGGTTATAGTCTAGTACAGGGTAAAAGCATAACGAATTGGATAAAAAGACATTTTTATTACCCGCTCCTTTTGTGCCTAGTAGTCAAGTAGAAAGTCATTGATATCTTCATAGCACGGTGGTATTCAGTGATCCATCTTATCGACATTAGTGGAAACATTTTTTTTCTTTTTTTTGAAAGGCATCAATATATTAAAACCAACAAAACAAATGAGTACAATTAGTTGTATCACTACCATTCAGAACAATTAAAACGGGCCTGTTTATTATTTTCGAATATGCTATAGCCTATATGACAACTGAAACATTAAAAACGTTTATACAGAACATTATATTATTTAATGGGGGTGTAACTGAAATCCTTATTCAACCTTTGTATGTATTTTAAGCAAACTTGGCCACTAAATTAGAATTTCATAATTTTGGCAATGGCTCAGTCGTAATTGGAGCAATCCAAACACTTTAAAAGTGCTTATTTATTTTCTAAAACGCAATAAGTAAATAGGCACTTAGAATCTGCAATCTCATACACCCATTTACTTGGTAACTAATAAATAAAATAAGCAAATTGCAACTAACCAGGTTTAATAAGCATTTGAAAATGATATAAATAGGAAGAAAGAAAGCACTAGTGGTGTGATTTTAGTCCAAGGTATAGTTGAAGATGCATTATCTAGCTATCTCAAGTGAAGTGAATGCAGATTCAGAACGGTTGGTGAGTAAATAAATGAATCCCCGTAGGTAACAGATTGAATTTTTCAATATTCAAACAAGTAAAGAGACATCCAACTAATAATAAGTATAAGGAGTACTTGTGTGGTGGATCATTCATAATAAATGCATGCTAGTATACAATTGATATTTTTTATTCGGCAAATGTTTTTGAAATTATTCGATTATGCTTAATCAAATTGTAATTATTCGCTAATTTATTAATTGTGTGATATTGAAATTTGTATGTGTAGTTAGAGGTTAGAAACGAGAGTACATATAAATGTTAGTCGCATAAATGTGCTTCACAAATTTATGTGTAGTTTAGAGCTTGGAAACAACTGTAACCATTAGTCGTATGAAGTGTTTGACTAAATTAGTAGGTGTAGTTGGAGCTTACAAATAATCATAACTGTTTTATAATAAAATTGTTTAATAAACTAGGTGGAGTTAGAGGGCTTAGAAATAACCGTATCTATAGATGTATAAAAATGTTTAACAAAAATCGGTGTAGCTAGAGAGTAGAATTTTAAAACTGTTTGACTAAAAGTACTTGAAGAGACAACAATAGTGTAATATCGTATGGTATCACAATCCAAGGCTTTGGTAGGAAGTAATTTTGTTCATATAGGAGTCTAATGTTTCTTTTGAGTAGTGGTTTATTTTTTTTGTTTAATAAATAGACAGTATTTTGTTATGTAAGCTTTTCCGCCTATGTAACAGGCTGAGATATGGGAATCACCCATATCCTTTGTACTTAAATGTTTTTTTGAGTAATATATTTACCGAGTCTTTTACCTTTTACCCAAAAAAACAATAGTGTAATATGAGGTAAAAAAACAATCTGATCCGTCGAGGTATTCAATTGGATTCATCTTCTTGCTTATCTTGTGATGCTCATGAGGAATCAAGGGACCATTGTTTTCGCTCTGCCATATAATCAAGCTCTTGTGGTTCAAGATGTGGGATTGGTGGAAGACCCCGCCCCTGTTCAACCCTTCGTTTGATGATATTCTAACTAGAAATTTCAATTTTAGTTCGGAAAAACGTCTGATGAAGTTGTTCCATGCGGTTTGTTTTGCTTTAATTTGGCATATATGGGGTTGGAGAAACAAAATCCTCCACCACATGTTCAGATTCGGACGCGGTTGCTGTTCGTCATGGTGATATCTTTCCTTCGGTCCAAAGAATGTCTCTTCTTTGGGTCACTAACCGAGGTTTTAAGAGTCGTTTTTCGTGGGACCATTGGATTCGAAAGCCTAAAGAAGTAGGCGTGACTTAGGTTCGTTAGATTCCTTCTTTTCGGGTTTTGTACATATCTTGGTTCTCTTTCTTAGAGTGCTTCTCTTTTCTTGCTCTTTTTTCTAATAATATCTTTGCCGTTTCAAAAAAAAAAGTGTAATATGACATAAAGACTAAATAACTCTATTGGTAGATAACTAGTACCACTAATCGATTCGAAGGTAAAAGTTTGCTAGAAGCTCGCTTGTTTAAAATTCTACTCATATTTATAGTTGAAACATCTTTGTTTACTCATGCTTGTTTAGCGGAGCAAGCATATTTAAGTTAATATTTTGGGCTACATTCTTCTACCTAGAATGAGAAAGGACCAGTCAGTAATCACTATTCAGTAAGCTAGTTTAGGTATTTGTATTTACTTGATTATGGATCAATTATTAGGGTTGCGACTGGTTCATTTCCAGCGATCAATCCGACGACCAGGGGCGGACCTAGCCATGGCCCATGGGCTAGGTGTGGCACGTGACACATATGGTTTTAATATGTAAAGTAGTAAATTTTCATAAGGTTGTAAGTTTAATTTAATTTTATTGTTATGTTATGTTACTAGTTGGTTAATGCCTGATGGGAATGGTTCAAAGTTATAAAGCTGAAAACTACTTTAGGCCAATTTAATAGAGAAAAGAAAACTAGATTTGGCCCAAACAAGAGTCTGAAAACTACTGCTATATATACATTTTGATTTTTTAGTGTTTTTAGGATTTGAATTATAAGATATTTATAGAGTTTATTAGATGACATTTTTTTTAGAACGACACCACACTTGAAATCCGACCTCCGAGTTAAACAATCCAAACGGGCAGGCCCCGAAACCTGAACCATTAGGAGAGACCCGTGAAGGGAAACCCCTAGAACTCACGGCTTCGCACTAAGAGGAAAATCAGGATTTTTATTGTCTCTTGCGAGACTCAAACCCGGGTAAAATCCTTCTCAGAAGAGGCTCAAGTGGCTGACTGTAGATGACATATACTTTTCAGCCTTTAATGTGATTCAATTCTGCCGTTCAAAACAAATATTCAATTCTTATTTGTTTGATGCCTAGTTGATTAAATTAATCGAGGTAACTCGGTTAACCTATATGATTTTTAAGAATCGTACTTTTTACTCAATATAGTTAGAACTTCAAATAAAAAAATTCGTGCCACACACGCTTAAAATCCCTGGATCTCCCACTGCCTAGGAGTATGCTTGATGATTGTTGCACAAATCATGCTAACAAGTACTCCGTACAAGATAATTCTTGAACTTACGACTATGCGCTTGTTTAATTTATATGTGAATGTTTGTATATCACAAGAAAACTCCAAAAACCTGTATCATTAGTAATTTAAATCAGTACACTAAACATGTTGAGGATAATTCTTGCACTTATAACTATGTGTATATTAATGATTGTTTTGTAACTTTAACATCTTAACAGATGGGGACCGCAACTAGAGCAAGCTACTTACAAGAATCGCCAACGACCGTACCTCTCAGAGCAGTTAATGACATAGCATTCTTCCCTCATTCTATGTTTTGAAGATTGTTTATCAAGTATGATTATTTGTCTTTGAAGTTTTTTGTATTATTTTTGGGTTTTGAACGTATGATTATTTTAGAATCTATTAGTTTTTGTGTGGATTTTGTGAGTGGGTCTAGCATTACTCTTGTTAAAAAGGCACTTGATGAAAAAAAAAAAAAAAATTGATACCATCTCTTATGTTTCCAGGGTTTCTGTTCACATTTTCTTTGTTCTGAAAAAAAAAACAGCTGTGTTATGCGGTTATCATTAATGTAGTATAGACTAGAATTTGTGGTGGCGTGCTTATCTGACCATGTTCATGCTTTCATTGGGGTTATACCTTTTTTTTATTCTCGATTTTCTACTTCTCTAAGTTGGAAAATACAGAACTTGTATTGGGTATTTAATACTTAGGGTATATGTTGATTGCTTCATGAGTGTTACTTGTGTCGACGGGTACAATTGGATTCTATGATTGTTGTCTATGACAATAGATTGATTTAAAAAAGCAAGAGTATCTGGAATTCTGGATGAATAGAAATAGATAAAAGCAGCAGTTTGTTAATTTAGAATAGTGGTTTTCCCTTTTCTGTAATGCCTTTTGGACATGGTTTCCGTCGACTAATCCACGGGTTTTTTTGTTAAATGTAAATACAAGCATCAAAGTTTTAAACATCTTTTGGTAAATTCAATATAGGAGTAATATTAATTATATAACTTGAAGGGGTGACATTTAATAAAATACATCTCAATTTACCGATCTCATTAGTCATTCCCAACACTTTACATACCAAAGTTGAAATCAAATCTCAATTTCCACAAATGATATAGTCTTATGTTCTATAGTGGCCGAAACTCGATGCCACATACAGTTAGGCCCAGCATAGTTCCTCCAAGACATACCAGTTTCAGTTCCATGGGAATGTAATTGTCTTTAGTCTCATTATTAATGACAAATTCCCAGACCCTAACCTCCATCCAGCCAACACTTTTATTAATAATAAAATCATATTACAATTATAATAACATGTAAAATAAAAACAGAAATAAACACAAATGTAAAGGGTAGAATGAGAAGATGACACTATAGAACGTTAATAAAATTAAAGCAAGAAAGGGACTTGTACGAGGCTCGATTGATACGATTCCTTTAAAACAGATTCGCCGTCTGCTTCCTGTGGTACAACGACGTAGTCACAGGTAAACCGACTAAACTTACTTGCCCGAAAAATTACCAAGCCTCGCGTGTTTCGATCGAAGGTTGCCGGAACGTAATAAGAATGGAGTTGCTTTTCGTCCCAAAACCGAATGAGAAGATTTTATTTTATAGGCAATACCTAGCTTGGTCACCAAGCCGTAATATACCGAATAAAATTATATATGTATATCTCATATTCCAAAACACGATATGCATATTTCATAAGACTTAAGCACAAAGTCTAAATCTATTCCTAAAATAGATTACGTAATATTCGAAATTATCCATCTACACGGTTTTATTACTTCAAAGATAAATGTGCTTCAATAGAATCAGGCATCACATAATTTGCTTCAGCAGATTCCGCATCACATAATTCGCTCAAAGAATCCCATGTGCTTCAAGAGAATCACTTCACATAATTCTCAAAGAAAAGATACCCGCGTAGGTGAGATTTCTGAGTCGCATTCGTGTCCGCAGGTCGCTGGGCTCGCATGAGTTCGTAAGCCTCGAACTCATTTTAGCTCGAAATCCCATTTTCAGACTTCTCACAAGACGTAGGAGTGGGAGCATAACCAAACTAAAGGAATTTGATATTCAATAGTATGATTTCCTTATAAACTAGTCTCCACTTCCTCTTCTAGGCGATGTGGATAGTTTAGTATTTCCATTTTGTGCCTCACTTTGAGACACGATATCTCATTCATTTCTACTCCAATTTGACATACTTTAGCTCGTCATAAGCTCTCATCGAGGAGAACGCAGCTACCAAGAAATATAAATATATATAACATATACATATATTAAATATTGTCCAAAATTTGCAAAACTCATTTTGCAATACTCATTTTCCAACAATCCCCACATGAATGGAAATCGGTCGAAAACACACGAAAGTTTTGGTGAAATTTCATGTTAAGTCTTGCATAGGATAGGTAGGTGTAACCCTTGAACCTTCCCTCGTGAGATGCACTTAGTCTCCTAGATCCGAGTAGACGCGATGTCCTTGAACTCATCATCCATTTACGTAGACGACATTACACTTCACACAAGACTCTCCCCGACAATGTCAAGTCCTCATAGTCGTGTTCGTTATGGTCATGAACACTAGCCCGGTTCTCGCAAGAGCTCTTAGGAATTGCGCCCACATTTCCCTTCAAGCGACCCCACTTCTCTCACATAGGTGATTTCATCTTGAATCATTAAAACATATGTGTTGTGATTTCATCTTGAATCATTATGCTTTATGATTTCATCCCGAATCATTAAAGCCATATGTTTAACCTCTTAACAAGTCACATTTGTTATAGGAATGGACTAGGAAAGTTACAATATTTAGTAACTCCCCACATTGACGTGACTTCCCCACATTTCTATGATTAGGTTGTCCTATTGAACCCGGATCTTGGGATCTCCAACAACCGGGTTAGGTTTTCCTTCATAGAAACTCATTCCTTCAAGGGCTTTAGTCCCATTCCTCTAGACGACTTACTTACTAACTCTCCGCTTAAGCCTTTCGTAGCGGATCCGCGATGTTATCTTTTGACTTCACATAGTCAATCGAGATAACTCCGCTGAGAGTAGTTGTCGATCGAATTATGTCGACGACGGATATGTCCGGACTTTCCATTATACATTATGCTATGAGCTCGCCAATTGCCGATTGACTATCACAATGTATACTAATGGTCATACCGGTTTAGGCCACCTTGGTATGTCCTCTACGAATTGACGAGCTATTCCGCCTCTTGTCCGCATTTATCTAACGCGATAAATTCGATTCCATCGTGGACTTAGCTATAACAATTGCTTGGAAGACTTCCAAGATATAGTCGCCCTCCTAGTGTAAACACATATCCACTAGTCGATCTAGAATCCTTTATGTCGATATCCAATTTGCATCACCGTATCCTTCGATAACAAATGGATATCGATCATAATGCACCATAATCGCGATCAGATCTCAAATAGTGAAGTACCCTAGTCATAGCCGCCCAATGTGCATAGCTTGGTTACTAGTATACCTACTTAGCTCGCTAACAAAGATATGCTAAGTCGTCGGCACCGCCATCAAGTACATTAACATGCCAATAATTCTTGAATACTCTAATTGGCAACACCTAAGCCTCTATTTTTAGATAGATGCTTATCGTATCAATTGGAGTTCTAGCTAGGCCGGAATCCCCGCATTATGAGTATTAAGAATTTTGTCCACATAATGTGCTTGACTTAACACAAGTCCATTTTGAGTTCGTATGATCTTTATTCCAAGGATCACATCAGCCAAACCCATATCCTTCATGTCAAACTTTGATTTCAACATGTCTTTAGTAGATTTGATCATCTTGTCATTATTGCCAACGATAAGCATATCATCAACATATAAACACAAGATTACATATCCACTATTTGTGTCTTTGACATAAACACATTTGTCGCATTCATTAATTTTGAATCCACTCTCTAGCATGGCGTGGTCAAATTTTTGATGCCATTGTTTGGGAGCTTGCTTTAAGCCATATAAAGACTTAACAAGCCTACAAACTTTGTTCTCTTGTCCAGAGCCATGAAACCCTCAGTTGGTTCATGTAGATTTCTTCTTCTAAATCTCCGCTTAGAAATGCCGCTTTCACATCCATTTGGTGAACTTCCAAATTTCTTAAAGCGGCAATAGCAAGTATTATCCTAATCGAGGTTATTCGCGAATAAAGTAATATGTATCAAAGTAATCAAGACCTTCTCGTTGTCTAAACTTTGATAACCAATCTTGCTTTGTACTTGTCAATGGTGCCATCGGCTTTCATCTTCTTCTTGAAGATCCATTTATAGCCTAGTGGTTTACAACCGTGAGGTAAATCCACGAGCTCCCAAGTATGATTTTGTAAAATAGAATCTATTTCACTTTTAATGGCTTCCTTCCATCGAGGCCCTTCAAGAAGTAACCGCTTCTCGGTATGAAGTAGGTTCGTTTTCAACCATAAAGAAACAAAATCGGGTCCAAACGATTTCTGGTTCTTGCCTTTTGCTTCTTCTAGGTTCAACCTCTTCTTCCTCGCTTGATCTTGTCTCTCATCTTGAGATCATTATCATCTCGTTGTCTCTTATCTTGGACAACTTCTTCATCTATTCTAGATGAATTTCCGCTTCTTCGTTAAACAAGGAAATATAGTTTCAAAGAATGAAGCATTCCTTGATTCCATTAATGTACCCTTTGTATATCCGGATTTTTCGAATCATGTACAATGAAACGATAAGCACCGCTATTCTTAGCATATCCGATGAATATACAATCCATGATTTAGGTCCAATCTTTTGGGCCTTGGGAGTCGGTATAGCTACCTTTGCTAGACACCCCACACTCGTAGTACCGATAGGATGGCTTTCTTCCCATCCATAATTCATAAGGGGTCTCTTCTTTTCCTTACGAGGTATCTTATTTAAAAGATAAGTAGCCGTTAAAATGGCTTCCCCACATGTCCCGGCTTAGACCGTAACTTATCAACATGGCATTAACCATTTCTTTCAAGGTACGGTTCTTCCTTTCGGCAATACTGCTCACCGAGGTGAATAGGAGCAGTGAACTCGTGTCTAATTCCATGTTTCGCACATATGTCCGCGAATGGAGACACATATTCACCTCCTCTATCACTTCGACCACCTTGATTTTCTTACTAAGTTGATTCTCAACTTCGCTTTTGTATAGAACAAACTTGTCTATAGCTTCATCTTTACTTTTCAATAAGTAAACATAGCAATACTTTGTACAATCATCAATAAACGTGATAAAGTACTTATTGCCACCTTTTGTGGGTAGTGATTTCGCATCACATATGTCGGTGTGTATCATATCAAGTGGTTCGGTTTTCCGCTCAACCGATTTGAAAGATGCTCTTGTAAGTTTGGCTTCAACACAAGTTTCACATTTATATTTTGAGTCAATATGGAAATTAGGTATGCAATTAAATTTAATCAAACGACGATCGAATTAAAATTTACATGTCCAAGACGGCCATGCCACATATTAGAAGACTCAATCAAGTAAGCGTAAGAATTCATATTATTGATATCTTTCTTAACAACCATTACATTGAGTTTAAACATACCATTTAGGCATATCCCCTACCAACATAAACTTGATTCTTAGAAAGAACAAACTTATCGACTCAAAACAAGACGAAAACCAAACTTGTTCAACAAATTAACTGTAAACAAGATTCTTGCGAATCTCGAACATACAAGACATTAGTCAACTTGAGCTCTTTCTGATGTCATCTTCAAGATTACATCTCCTTCACCCTTGATTTCAAAGAAGCTGCGAGTTGCCCATGTATAGCTTCTCTCCACTATCAACCGCCCGAAAGAGTGAAACATACTCTTATCAAGACACACACGACGGTAGCCCCAAGATCCACCCACCATTCCTCGTTGTTGGAACCTACCAGTTAACTTCGAGATCATGGCAATGACATCGACACCATAGCAATCATGTCCACATCTTCATTAACCATATTAGCTCGCGTGGAGTCACCCGCTTGCATCTTGCAATTAGCAAGACGGTGACTGGCCGGTCACAGCTGAAACACACCCTTGGAACTTCGTTTCACAATTGCGCTTTAGAGCAAGGTACTCGACTTCCCTTTGCCCTTCTTGTCATTCTTTCCTTTTCCTTTGCCTTTAGCTTTGACATTGGACTTTGAAGATGACGAAACATGCTCAACCATATTTGCCTTTGCGTAATCAGCGATACGTGTTTTTTCGAGCCACTTGTTGTCCTCTTCAATACGAAGACGAACAACCAAGTCTTCAACACTCATCTCCTTTCGCTTATGCTTCGTGTAGTTCTTGAATTCTACCCACTTGAGGTAACTTTTCAATAATAGCAAGAACTTGAAAAGTTTCACTCAAGGTCATTCCTCAAAGATGAATGTCATGTAGCGTAACCTCGCAGATCTTGAACCCGACTTATCACATTCTTTGAATCAACCATCTTGTAATCCAAGAAACGAGCTACCACGAACTTCTTTGTACCAAGATCTCGCTTTGTACTTGCGCCCAATGACTCCCATAATTCTTTGGCGCCTTGGTCTTGCAAGACACATTGTACAAAGAATCAACCAAACCATTCGTAACATAGTTGTGACACAAAAGTCCGAATGTTTCCATGCTTCCAAGGCTTGAACACTGTTGATTGAGGATTGACCTTCGCAGGAGGTTCCACGTTAGCGGGTTTTCTTTAAGAACCGCGCAAGGTTCAAAGTAGTCGATAGAAAACATCTTCATTGCCACCTCTTGAAATTCGCCCATTGAATTTCTCTCGTTTCTCAAAGATGATTAGCAACCGTGTTGGTAATCGCCGCACCGCCACGCTCACGTGAGTAATCACAGAGGGGTATTGGTGTTTGTCATCCCGAAAACAAACACAAACAACAAACAAGTCGTTGTAAATTGGTATCTACTTGTACCAGATCCGATTCAACAAAACTCTAGCTTGGTTTTGATGGATCGAATAAATCGCCCTAATAGAAACTCTATCTTGGTTTCGTTAAACCGATAATAAACCGCTTAAAAAACGTTATAGATCCGTTAGACCAAATCAGATGTAAACTCATTAAATCGAAACCGATTTCCAATGAAACTCAACAAGGTTTCGCAGAAAACAGCTTTATAAAACTCGTTAATTAATTAATCCGATTTTTAACAAAGTGTAATAAATTCGTTAAACCGAATCTGCTTTAAGACGTGGGAAACGGTACACTTTTATTAATAATAAAATCGATTACAATTAATAAATAATGTAATGTAAAAACAGAAATAAACACAAATGTAAAGGGTAGAATGAGAAGATGACACTATAGAACGTTAATAAAATTAAAGCAAGAAAGGACTTGTACGAGGCTCGATTGGATACGATTCCCTTAAAACAGATTCGCCGTCTGCTTCCTGTGGTACAACGACGTAGTCATGTACAAACCGGACTAAACTTACTTGCTCGAAAAATTACCAAGCTCTCGCGTGTTTCGATCGAAGGTTGCCGGAACGTAATAAGAATGGAGTTATGTTTTTCGTGTCCCAAAACCGAATGAGAAGATTTTATTTTATAGGCAATACCTAGCTTGGTCACCAAGCCGTAATATACCGAATAAAATTATATATGTATCTCATTATTCCAAAACACGATATGCATATTTCATAAGACTTAAGCACAAAGTCTAAATCTATTCCTAAAATAGATTACGTAATATTCGAAATTATCCATCTACACGGTTTTATTACTTCAAGATAAATGTGCTTCAGAGAATCAGCATCACATAATTTGCTTCAGCAGATTCCGCATCACATAATTCGCTTCAAGAATCCCATGTGCTTCAAGAGAATCACTTCACATAATTCTCAAAAAAGATACCCGCGTAGTGAGATTTCTGAGTCGATTCGTGTCCGCAGGTCGCTGGCTCGCATGAGTTCGTAAGCCTCGAACTCATTTTAGCTCGAATCCCATTTTCTCAGACTTCCCCACAAGACGTAGGAGTGGGAGCATAACCAAACTAAAGGAATTTGATATTCAATAGTATGATTTCCTTATAAACTAGTCTCCACTTCCTCTTCTAGGCGATGTGGGATAGTTTAGTATTTCAGATTTTGCCTCACTTTGAGACACGATATCTCATTCATTTCTACTCCAATTTGGACATACTTTAGCTCGTCATAAGCTCTCATCGAGGAGAACGCAAAGCTACCAAGAAATATAAATATATATAACATATACATATATTAAATATTGTCCAAAATTTGCAAAACTCATTTTGCAATACTCATTTTCCAACAAAGGAGGATGCATATAATTTTTGATGTACAAAAAAAAGTTTCGAAAAAGTATAGAAAATTTCACAATGTAAAATGTTAAAAAATGTTAAACGGAAGAAATTGTGTGAATTTTCTTTTAATCAAAAACTGCGTGTGAGAGAGAGATGACCTAGAGTTCTCTAAAACTTTCAATTCAAAGGACCAACAATTTTCGTACGAGAACATTGTTGCTGATATCAGTTCTTTCACTTTTCCATCCTTGCTTAGTGATAACCACTGTAGATTAAAAAAATAAAGCAAAATTAAATGATAGCCTCAAAAGATACAAAAACAACATTATAAAGAGATTTAATCACTACTTTTTCATTGTTAAGGCGTGTTCCTGAAGATAAACGGGAATAGAGATCCTTCTTTGTGATTTTTTGGGATTCCGGATGTTCTATCATCTTCATAATTCTCTCATAATCTTTAGGCAGCTTTTGCTCACATTCCCACTCTTCCTGTGCGTGTCACAAGCAAGAATAACATTTATAATTTTATTATATCTTCATTAATCTGTAAAACAATTCCATTGTCATGTACCCAACTTAAAAAGTCATGGTAAAAACGACCCAAACAGGATGCATGACCCTCTTTTGATATTAACACGTGCATATATGTGGAAACTTACATGGATGTTCAAGGCTTTCTCAAGTTCCTGTATAACCAAAGCCATTGTTGGACGTTTTTCTTGATCTTTATTCAAACATTGGTAAGCAACTTTTGAAACTACATCTATGGACTTTGCATCAGTTTGTTTCATTAGATCATCAAAGATTAGTGCTTCTAGTTTATTCTCCTCAAAGCAGCGTGCAGCCATCCAAGCAAGGAACACAACTTTCTTATCTTCAGCCCCATCTCCTGCATACCTTTCCCGTTCATCATTAATAATCTGGCGAAGTGTGTGGTGAGAATACTTTTCGTCCTTTTCAATTGCCAGTTTCCCTGATAATATTTCGAACAAAACTATACCAAATGAATAAACATCTGATTTTTTTGTCATGCCATGATAAGATTTTGGATCGAGATAGCCTAGTGTTCCATGGCTTTTAGATATAATAAAATTAGAAATAGTGGCTTCCCAGTCATGATCGAGCAGAATGTTGCTGCTTTGTATGTTACCATGGAGTGTTTTCTGGTCTTCTTCAAAAGAATGAATGTGATTTAAACCTTTTGCCGCCCCTATAGATATATTGAGTCGGATTCCCCATGTAAGAATTGGCTTATCTAGGTGCTTGTCTAGACTCTCGTTAGTCGCATGATCCATAATAATGATCTTTTCGTTATCTTCTTCACAAAAGCCTCGAATGGTGATGATGTTCTGGTGGGAATAATGGTAAAGCTTTACAACCTCTTTTAACAATGCACCTTCTCCATAAGAACCCACCTTATCAAGCCGCTTCACGGCTACTGGTATGTATCGCTTAAAACGCAGGAGTTCTCCTTTGTATATCTTGCCAGATGGTCCTTTCCCAATAACACGTTCATCACTAAAGCAGTTTGTGGCAGACATGATCTCCTCAAGCGAAATATTTTCCACTCCTATGAGCTGTAAAATAATCAAGAAATACAGGATCTTTTCAGGGTGGAGACCAAATTCATTTCAAGATATTTGGGATTTTTGAATAAAAATTACACGAAGGGGAAAAATCCATGGGGTTCCTGTGAACCCCTGGGAACCCTGTTCGCCCTTGGGTCTCCCTGATCTTCTTTAGAATCAAGAACATAGAGGTACAAAGCTTCAAATCCCACTACAGGGCAACTGTCATTTTGTAACAGTGTTTAGTGACAGATTGTAAATTGCCTATGATAAAAGATTGTACCAAAAGGTCAAAAATCTATTCCCACACTCTTTTGTGTCAATATATAGGTCAAACAACACACACTTCAGACTTTGTAGCAAAAGTTTCTTTAAATTTTACTGACATCGTTTTGGCTTTTAATGACTAGTTTTATCTGCCTCGAAGACAGTATTCTTGTTAAAAGCTGTATGAAGAAAATGCAGTATCAAGCATGAGAGATAACGGAATAAAACTTAAATTGCTTACACGAATTGTCAATGCTCTATTAAGTTGTTTCACGACGTCAGCCATTGTGAGGCAATGAGTTTCAGTACTATGCAAACATTCACGAGTTATCGCAGCATAAGTTTTTACTGAATCCTTGAACTTCTCTTCCTCGACCTCTTTCATTAAATACTGAGCCATAATTTGGTATGGTTGGTTGTCTGTTAAATGGTGTTCGGCCATGTCAACTAGACTAGCTCGGTCTTTTCCTCTGACAGAAGGTCTTGCAAATCTCCCACATAACACTTCCAGTAACACCACACCGAAAGAGTACATATCAGACTGTTTAGTCAATATACCTCTGGTGAAATATTTTGGATCAATATAACCAAGGGTGCCTACTGGATTAAGTTTAAGCTGAGAATCTGTAGTGTTAATAGTGATAGACAAGCCAACGTCACCTATTATGCCTTCCAAACTGCCACCCAACAGAATGTTGGGGCTCTTCACGTCACGATGTATTATGTGATGGCCGTGAAGATAATTGAGACCTTGGGCGGCGTCAATACAAATTTGTAGACGCTGTGCCCAGTTTAAATTTAAATTATCTTGGGTGTTTGCGATGAACCTGTCAAAACTTCCATTAGAAGCATAGTCATAAACAAGGATCATTTCACCATATTCATAACAAAAACCAACAAGAGATATCAGATTTTGATGATATAGTCCAGAAAGTACGTCAATTTCTTTCAAGAACTCTCGTCTTCCTTGACCATACGTACTTTCTAACCGCTTAAGAGCAACTTTCCCTTTTCTCCTTGGGTAGCCAGAGAGTTCAATAAGGGAACTTTCTAACTGAGATTTTTTTATTTCAGCATACTTCCGTACATCGATGTGGAAGAGTTCTGCTGTGTAGACACCTCCAAATCCACCCGCCCCGATCATATGATTATCATCAAAACCACGGGTGGCCGAATATATCTCTTTAAATGGAATTTTCAGGTGCTCCAAATTGTCCATCTGCAACATTAATGATTTTCAATAGAAATTAAAAGAATGTTATTGAAACTTAAATTTTTGTATAACTAGCAATGTTTATAGGTTAATTTGGTGGTTCATTTATATAATTATACTTGATAATCGCCGGACGCGGTAATTACATATTTTGAAATGAAGTAGCTAATCATTTTCCTTCCAATCCTTTAAATTATCTAAGTTTTAAATCCCAAAGGATAATAGACAGAAAGACTGAAATGAAAAAGTTGCAAAAGTATTCTTTTCTTATTAGTTTTAACGAGTGTGGAAACCCGCGCGATGCAGCGGGATTGCTTTTGTAGACGTGAGTTTGGATAGGGACTATTTTTGTCAAATTGCTCAAAAGGACTTACCTTGCAGCGACACTTGAACCTCGAAAATTTTTTTTTGCAGTTGTGAAAGTTGGCATTTAATGCGTGTGTGTGTGAACTGCATTTAATGTTGTGAGTGTGTGAAGACAGTGTTCATGTCTTGATGTATAGTATATAGGATAATGTGGCAAAGAAAAAATAGTCCAAGGTTATTGAGTTGAATTTAAATAAAGTATTCATTACCATGGAGTTGTCTTCATCTTCTTGTCTCTCATTCAAAGAATCAACCTAATATATAATTAAATGCGGCCATCAACAAATCAAATAAAAAAGTAGTTAGTGTAAATAAACAACAAACAATAGTACATCACATATTATGTAGTTGCGTCATGTTAATTTTGTTACTCCATTTATTAAACTAGACCGATCATGATAACAAACGTCTCGTATACTCACGAGTTATAAATATTAAAATAAAAACACGGGTTTTGCGAAAACCTTACATCTATATTACAAATTTCCATAACCTAAATAAAGATTGATCATATCTATATCTGTAAATCCTTTACATATGGTTATTTATTAGTAGTATTTACACTACAAGAAAAAAGGGCTATAGTGACGACAGGAAAATCATCACTAAAGGTGGAAAAGTCGTCACTAAACCGGTTTAGTCACGAAAATCAAGGTCGTCACTTGTCGTCACTATAGCTCCGTCACTAAGTTAATAGTGACGAAACTGGAATTTGACACTAAATTTAGTGACAAGCTAAAGTCGTCACTTATGGGTGTGTGACAACACATTTCGTCACTTAATTTTCGTCACTGAAGTGGCTAAAGTCGTCACTATTTGATGCGAATAGTGACGAAAGAAAGGCGTCATTTTTTGGCTAAACTAACGGAACCTTAACGTTCAATAGTGACGAGAAATGTTGTCACTTACAAAGGAGCCATATCCTAATGATACAGGTCCAAATGGATATTTGTTGAATGCAAAATGCAAAATAATTTTTCGCAACCAATTACTTGATCCATACCGGAGTAGAAACATTACAATTATGTCAAACAATTGTCCCATTTATTGCATATATTTCCAACAATAACGGTACAAAGAAAAGAAGGAATAAGTTATTTGACAATTGTAGAATCCTTATGTGGCGAATCTACTTCTACCAATATATCAAGCATCCAAATTTCAACTACACGTCATCTCGAGCCTCAACGTAATATTCATAATCTTCAGCCCCTCAATCCCTGCATAAATATAGCTATAAGAAATCACTAAAACAGTATAAGCTAGGTTTCATTTGTTGATCATATTTGCACTAACCTTTCATGACAGAATTGAAATTATATGATTCTTGTTCTTTGACTTCCAACCTTTTCATGCAAACCATTATATAAAGTTCCAGTTGAGCAATCTGCAACCAAACCATAGATTAAAATCAAAATAGCATATAATCTCAGCTCATGAAAAAGAAACGTACAAAAATACGCAAAAAGAGAAAAACATAAGGTACGAACCCCGAGAGATATCATCGATACATGGTCCTCATCTGATTTCAGTAGGATTTGAACCTCCCCTGTTTATGGTTCCTCCAATTCACCGGTTTCTCCGGTAACCCTTGACTTCAAATTTGCACTAACCTCTGCCGCCGCAGTTTCAAACTAACAATAGCATACATAAAACATCTATTAGTCAATAATACAGTCATAACATAAATAATAAACATATCCACTAATATTGTTGCACAAATGATTAAGTGACCGCTAATAAATCAGACAAATAATATGCAAAGTAGATTACTGAAACACTAGAAACTGATTCCTGTACACAGATTTTAGAAAACACATCCAAAAAGTAGATAAAGTCAATATACCTTCAAAACGCCAGCGTATCCTCCATGAACAATGCCTTCCTCAATCACATCAAGACAAGCTTGATGTTGTGGCATATTCGGAGCCGTCCGTTTGACTAATTGTCTAGCATTTTTAATTATTTCACGTGCTTCATAAAGGAAACCAATCTTGTCTGTCCGATGAAGTGAGCGGACCCATGGTTTACGTGCCTTTGCTATGTCTAACGCCCATTGCCTTGATACTTTCAGTAAATCTTGAGGAGGGACAATAACATCGATAAGACCTAGCTTCAACCCTTCCTCGGAGAGTATCAATTTAGACTTTAGACGTCTACAAATGAAATGTTTATATCAATATTAATCAAGTTTATATAGTTTATGATGACTAAAGAAAAGCAAAATAAGAGCATCAAACCAAAAAGATAAGCAAGTTCTTCCTCTAGTCACTTAAAATGTTTCATGCCTATACAAAGTTAATGTTGGACTGCAGCAGGACAAGTATACACATTCACATATTCAAACAATAGTATTTCCAGAAAAATTAAGTGCATATGTACATATTTAGATGTTACCATAGGCAATGCTGCATGAAAGAGAATCCTAAATAAAAGTGCCTCGTAAGTTATAAACTTGACTCACCTTAGCAACAACATAGACACCAAATAGCTCAATAGTTAGTGTTGAAAGCCATCATGCACTCAGCAAGTTCACTAATCCCCACCGTCTGAGCAAGATGTGAGCTATTCATAGTTGCCAAAGAATGAAAAAATTTAGCCTACCAAAAAACAGATGACATATTGTTCCATATTTCAAGTGTTTTCTTTTCAATAGGCCTGGGTAGAATAAGGTAACAGTGTGACATGGGTTTAGAAACAATAGGATAGCGTGCATAATACCAAAGATTCATAGGACAGCATGAGTGTTTGCAACAGCTGATCTGGGAGTCATAGTATTCACCAAGATCCTTGTCGAAAGGAGAATCTTCAAGAAGCTGCTCTAACCGCCTATGAGTGTTAATGTATCATAAGCATCAAATTAAATCTAATGATATCTATGTTGTGTTTATTATGCTAATCAAATAAATGATTGACTAGTGCTTAACCTTTACAAGAGGGTACTTGAGCTTGAGCAGGAAATTGTGTATCTCCAACTCATGTGTCGATCCTCTTCAAATATTTATGAAAGAACAAGGAAACATAAGTTTAGTTTGGTCAGCTAAATCAGAAACTAATGATTCCAACTCAGGTGTCGACGTGTCGTTAATGAACTGCTAAGAAATATTCTCATATGGTACAGTACTAGAAAACATGAACATAATTTTATCAATGAGACGACGTAAGCAATGGGGCATGGATTTCCAAAGGACTGCTCAACATAACTCAATCCTAGTTTCATATAAAAAAAAATAAGCTCCTACTTTGAAAGGATCAGAATATGAATTTTATCATACATATCTCAAAAAAGAAATTACCAGCTCTAGCCTCGTCAACTGGTGTAGGCTTGTGGCGTCCAAGTTCATTTGTCTTAGATAGTAACATATGGAAGTTATCTCTCTGACCTACAAAATCCAATAATAAAATTAATCATAAAGTAACCCATAAATTTTGGCTTCTAACCCACGAAATCTACAAGAGAGCACCAGATCTTCTATTGGCATAGTCGTCCTATTCATAGTCCAGAAAGTAGAAAGAATTAAAGACAACACCCCATAAATCATACCAGATCAAGTTGTCCATTCGATTAACACTCACATAGAAGCAGTGATTCTTCCAAGACATCAACACGAGCTGACTTTGCATTGAAGCAAGTAAATCTATGACTTAATGGTAACCGAAGTACACTTCTGGGAGCTGCAAAACCAACATTTTAAAACAAGTGAAATTATAGATACCCGCTCATCCTATAAAACCTGATTTTCAGCTTCGACAGAGTTAAGGCACCCTCATCTAATGACATGCATCATTATCTATATCCCTACTTAATGTTGTTTATAAAGCTCAAGAAATCTAAGGTCTGTAGCAACAGTGGTGGAGATGCTTTTAAACAAAATATTAGTAAGCCACTTATTAAAAAGCCAGAATAAGTGGGACACATCATACTGTAAAATATATAATAAACAATTTCACCATACACATCAGAGACCACATATAACATAATGAGTAACAATGTAGTGAGTGGTACCTCCAAGAGTGATATATGAATTTGAACAAGACACTTGTTTGGTGTAATAAGTGATGTCTCAACCTTTTCAGTAGAAATATTCATATTGCTTCCTACAAGAGGATCAAACACCTGTATAAACATAACATTATCGCTCATGCACAACGTAAAAACTACAGATCATAAATTTTCAATTGGCAAAAAATTATCAAGTAAATAAAAGGCCAATAAATTATCCTTCGCAACTCACATGATACATACATACATAATTACAGATAAAAAAATCACAAACGGGGTACTCTGTTAATCGATTTTCTTACTCACCATGCTTAACCACCCAGCCCATGTCAGCCCCTTGCCTCTCCTTCTCCAACGTACGGCTACATGTTTCACCATCGCTCAGCCGCTGTTGTCTTCTTGCCTTAAGATCGTATTCATTTGAGTAAAATTCACATCATTCCTCTCACTTATATACCTGAAGGACAGTTTATGCAGGTGTGTTAGTAACTTGTTTTTTAGCATAATTCCTCCACAAATTACAAAGAAATAACATACTAGCATTTGTTAATATTTGCTTTACAACAAATAAAGATATAGAGTGCTGCAAATTAATCATTAATAATAAATTTGATTGATAATAAATTGAACAATAATAAGTTAACTTGCCTGAATAAAAATTAACAAATGAAACAAGTCGAAATGTAAGCTTAACATCAATAGATTAGACCGAGAACAATCTTTTTAAAACAAAATAATCCAACTGTACTTGCAACCATGATGAACATAAACTTTTTACAAGTCTTCATCAAATGAAAATTCAAACACCCTCCATTATGAAAGAATCTTATATTGGACACTGTTTTTTTCTTTAGGAAATGACGCAAATTTCATGGAAATCCTAAAAGAGCACAAAGGATATGAAGTCGACATCTCAATCATCTCATGTTCATGGTTTAGTACAAAGGTCTTCAAAATAAATGTACCAAGAGTTTATACATGCACAAAAGGTGAAATATGATAACGCTAAAGTTACAAGCAGATAAGTGACTAGATTTCGAATACGTGAAGTTGATAAGTAAAAGAAAGTATGGCCATGATTGTGTAGATATGTAAACGTTGCTAGTTTATTCCGTCTAGTCACTAATAATTTTCATACAACATGGGGGATTAAAACGACACACACAGTCATGCTCGCATACCCTTCCTCAATCGTCCACAACAATCGCCTATGGAGGATACACTATATTTAATAATAAGAAAAAGTCCGGTATTAAGTACAAATTACAATGAGCATATTACACGTTTACTGAAACTATAGATCAATTAGCCTAATGTGAAGTGATGGAATGACCAAATGCCATAACAAGTTTCACATGAGCGCTCATATTAATCACTATCAACAACAGCGCCAAGAGAAATGTAGTGTAGATATAAGGCTTTGAACCACCTACCCACCTAGATAAATCAATTGACCCTCTTGACCTCCCTAACTTTGTTATTCGATTTTGTCTTTACTCTAATGCGTGCACACTCCATATTAGTAACAATATGTTAACAAAACTTCATTTCAGTACTTTGTGATCTTAAACTTAGTTTAACAGTATGACGAGTCACAACATCATTTTAGTCAAATGCATTTACATGTTCATTCACGATACTCAATAAGTCGATATAACTTAAGCATTTCATCGAGCACCTTGTCATCAATAACCTGATGAGACTTAAATCACCAATCAAATAACATATGAATAGCCACAATTCTCACCCGAAGCCTACTCGAATTAGGCCTGAATCAATTCTAATTCTAAATTATCCAATATGCGGATCAGCTACACATAAACTTCTTTAACTCAAATAAGCAAATAAAACATAAACAAGCATAAATTATAAAACAATTTCAAATTAGTAACAACAGATATTAAAAAGTAGCTAAAATTAGTTTGTAATAGTTCAAGAGTATAGATAAGAGATAACCTCATTGAAATTAGGGCAAAATAATGAAGCATGAGATTCAGCAGATGTTAACCATGACGGATTGGTGCTAATGTGTGTTTTTAGTGTGTAAAATTGGGAGAATGAATGATTTTTATGGTGCGGTTTCATTGTGTGAAATTGAAAGAATGAGGGATTTTTAATGTGTGTTTTTAAGTGTGTGAAATTGAAGAGAAGAAAGGATCGATACTGGCAATTTGTTGTTTTAAATTTAGGGATTATGACAACTTAAGTCCCTATACTTTTTGAATGCTAAATAACAAAAACAGAAATGAAGTTCTTGGTTGTTTGAGTTTAGTTTGTGAGTGACGAACATTTTCCGTGATTAAACCTAGTGACAAATGAGCTTCGTCACTGATTACGAAAGTTAAGTGACGGGTTTTTTCTCGTCACTATAAGGTCTTAATAGTGACAAAAAATAAATGTCGTCACTAAATTTTCGTCATTAAAGGTGATTTTTTTTGTTGTGTTATTTTCAACAAGATTAATCTAAACGATATGCGAATAATTACACGGGTTGAATGTCTATCTCCTGAACATTAAACTCTTAATACAAAAAATTAAATTGACCTTAATACAAAAAATCTTGTAGACGGCTAACGAGCTGAAACAGATTGATAAGAGTTTATTTTCTTTAACAGGTTAAAGAAATGAGAATGTGTAACTCAGACCCAACCCGTTTATTAGACGAGACAGCCGCTTCGTTTAACATCAACTCACTTACTTTTGTATGGTGTCGAGGAATGCCACATATTCATTGCAAATGTCATCTTAATATGCATCATGAAAACGTGATTACGGATTTACATATGTTAACTATTCTTGCATATTCATAGTTGTCACAAATTTAATACTACTTCGTCTCAATTTTATGTCCATTTAACTTTTCAATCAAACTTTGACTTTAAATATATTTTTCGTATTATATAATACTTGATGAAAGTTATACCAATGAAAATACATTTAAAACCTAATTTCATTTATATTTTACAACATGTATTATATAATACAAAAAGATATATTTAAGGTCAAAGTTTGATTGAAAATGTCAAAATGGACATAAAATTTAGGACAGGGAGTAACTTACGTGATATTGGAGTGCTTCAGTCAGCTCTTTCTCAATAACATCCATTGTCGGGCGATCCTCTGGTTGTTCTTGAAAACATTGATATGCAACTCTCGCAAATTTATATATAGACTCTGTACCAGTTCGCTCACTTATAATCGCGAAAGAACGAGCTTTCTCAAATTCTTTCTTTAACCTTGGGTCAATGATCTCGTCCAGTTTTCTTTGCTCAAACCCGCGTTTTACTATCTCAGGCAGATATTGTGGATCATCTTTGGATATTTTAAAATGTGTCAACATTCCACTCATTACTTCAAACAAAACAAGGCCAAACGAATAAACATCGTACTCCTTGGTCAACCTATTATGATTCGGTGGATCATTATATTCATTTGTTGATAATCCAAAGTCACCAATCATGCCTACTCCATCTCGGTTTATAAGAATGTTAGAGCTCTTTATATTACCATGTATTATCCCTTTATGCATATCGACATCACTGTCATTATGGAGAAATTTGAGCCCACGGGCAGCATCGAGGCAAATCTGCAAACGCATTACCCATGGAAAACTATTTCTGGTATCATTCCTACGAACAAATTCGTCGAGGCTGCCATTTGAGGCATACTCATAGACAACAAGAATACGCTCGTCATCTTCATCACAAAATCCAAGAATCTTGACAACGTTTTCATGTAAGACGTAACGAAGTGCTCCAAGGAGTTCCTCAGTTCGTTGCCCAAATCTACGATCTAAACTCTTAACAAAAACAGTGCTTTTTCTTCTTGGGTATTCCGAGAGTTCTGCCGTCGGCACTTCCCAATGAATTCTTTCTGCAACAAATCTTTGTACATCAAAGTGGAAGAGATCTGCCTTACAAGTTGCTAATCCTATTTCAGTCAACGGAATTCTCATATGATCGATGTATCGTACCTGCATCAATGATAACCATATCAATGATAACCATTGAGAAAGGAATATTCAAATTTCCAATGTTAATGCAAACTTCTTTTTAACTTGATTTTATAATTTTACTACACACATATAAGAGTCGTCTTAAAGTGTTGAGAGGTCATCATTGGGTTGTCCGATTGGGGCTATACACTACAACAAATTTGTCATTTCTACATGTTTTTTTCTTCCCACTTTATGAAATACGAACTTTCTTTAAAGATATTCACGCTTAAGAGTGTGAATAATTGTTTCAAAATTCTCACACTGAAAAAGTGTGAAGAATTTCAATCTCACACTTAAAAGTGTGAAGAATTATTTTAAAATCAAAACCATCACACTTAAAAGTGTGAAAACTTGTTTTAAAACCCTTATACTTAAAAGTGTGAAAAATATTCATAAGCTTTACACATAAAAGTGTGAATATATTTGTTACACACCCAATTGGTTCACACGCTTACTAGTGTGAACTTTTTGATTCTTCACACTTTAAAGTGTGGCAACATGCTCTAGTAAGTATGAGTATGTTAGTATTTTGTAGTAGTGATAATATAAAAGTTATGACACCTTAAAAAGTAATTTTGCCTTTTAGTATAAAAAATTAATATTTTTAACATAGTTTTATACAAACTTCTTCATAATGAATTATTGATTCTTCAACTATTATTTTTTTGTCATTAGTTAATTAGCCAAGTTAAGAATTTTAAAATTTATAGAAGAAGATGAATAAGGCTGATAACATTGTTAAACAAACACTTAACTACATCGGTAGGCATGGGTACTTGTGTAGTATTATATAAAAAAACACATTAGTTACATCTTATAAATCATAAGAAAAAAATGGTTGTGTAGATTTCGTCTTAAAGCATAAGGTATGGTTGGTGCCGTAGGAAAAGTGGTGTCACTTCAGCATTTTTTCCTATAACATGAGTACTTATCACTCAGCACAAAAACTCACCCATAATTCTGGTGCTATAGGGCACCCTTTGCCCCCACATAACCCACTAAAACACAAATACAAAAAAAAAAAAAAAAAAAAAAAAAAGGCTGGTGGAGTGCGATCACGAAGGCCAACTAACCGAGATGGGGTATGGTTGTGGAGCCATGGAGCTTCGCTGGTGGGATGGCGGCACGCTAACAACACCGTATCGTATGCTCTTATAGTATGCAAAACTTATCTTCATACTTTAATTTTGTGCAAAAATAACATTAAAGAAAATGAGTAAGATTTTCTAAAGTAAAATAAAAATAAAAAATAAAAAATAAAAAATTACTGACTACATTTTAGCTTAAAGATTTAGAATCAAATGAGGAATAAAATTGATATGAGAAAAATGAGAAGGAACCATAACGGATAATTGAGATGCACCAATAAAATGTATGCATATTTCCATAATAGTTTTCCTCATTATTTGAAATGTGTGGTTGGAACTTCTTCTCATTGTATTTTCTCTTCTCACTAAATCCATTCCCTTGGCTTAGATTCATAACTGATCTGCACGAAAAATCTCCTATACGCATAGCTCTGAGACCTCTTGTGAATCTAAGCCCATCGCATAGTCATGCATCGAAAACTCTCCATCTGCAGCACCTCATCCTAACCTTTGTATATATAAAGGATGAAAATCCCCATTTGCACCACATCCGCACCTCACTTAAAAAGGCTTTCACACGGTGAGGATACCCAAAAAAGGATCTTAAACTAGAAAGCATAGGAAGGATTGTGGGAATGACATGTGGCATCCCATATCCACCTCACAACCACCTCACTTGCTACATTACCTCCTCCTACCATGCCACCACCAAAAAAAAGTCGCCATTTTTTTCTGAAACAAAATTTTTTTTCGAGGAAAAACAAAATTTTCGACAAAAATTATTTGGTGTATCATAGTTCTTAATTTTGGTGCATCATGATTATATCGTACCACATCAACATTATAAAGCTCTTGGATTATATTTATAAGCCCGTTGCATAATACTTATAAGTTACCGCATCACACTTAGTGAATCAACATTACAAAGTTGTTGCAGCGTAAAATAAAAAGCTGCAAAATTGTTGAAAACTTGGGGCTAAGTAGTTATTAAATAGGTGATTATAGTAAAAAAAATTTAGTGCATTAAAGAAGAAAAGCTAATGCATCAGTATAGTTAGTTGATCACAATCAAAAAGTTTAGTGTATTACATTTAAACATTTAGTGCACCAAATTTATAACTATGATGTAGTTGTTTATAATTATGATGCACCAAACTTGTAACTATGATGTAGTAACTTATAACTATGATGCACCATACGGATAACTATGATGCACATACGGATAATTATGATGCAGTAAGTTAAAACCTTGTTGCATCAAGATTAAATCTGTGATACACTAACAAAATGTTGATGAGAAATAATAGATGTTAATGAGTCCATTTTTCCAAGTCGGTATGTGACGTGGAGTAACAGGATAGGGCCTGACCTGGAGGATCCACAATGTGTTCCTCCAGGTACTAAGCGTACCTTGTTGACTCGCCTTAGTGGATTGGAAATGTATGGCAGGCCTATGTTGGAAGGTATGTTAGTACAACCTACATAAGTCGGTGGTGGGCCAATGGGATGGTCCATGTGCTTCATCGAGGCGGTAGAGGTGAGACCCTTATCCTATAACCATGTTCTTATGCCTTCCTTGCCCTTTGCCTTTGTATTTCAGTGATGGATGTTCTTTCTTTGCTTAACCACTCTGATGATGAAGATTTGCATGTGTCATATGAGCCTGTTATTCCCTCTATAATTCATGATGTAAATTGAAACTATATTATTCCTCCACCTATGCCTGGTGCTGCTAGACCTCGAGTTCATGCTGAGATGGAGGATGAGGTTCTTTTTGTAGAGCAGTTAACCCATAAGAGGAATCATAAGTCCGATGAGGCTGGTGGAAGTGGGACTGGTTGAAAGGATCATGTGCAAATACACAACAACTTTCACAACTTGCCTTCACAGAAATGCCGAATGGTCACACAGGTGTACATTAAACAGAACAAGCAAGCGAAAATAAGAAACAAGTCACGAAATTAAATAAGAAGAGTGAGGAAATGAAATATGGTAGTATTTTCATTGAGGGATGAAACGGTAATTGTTCTTAAGTTAATATATTTATCCGCGATAAACATATAAGTAATAAAAGTTAAAACCATAAACCCTAAAAGGGTTGTGGTGATTGGATGACCCCCTAAGGGTGGAGTTTGACACGTTGTCAAACTCTTATAACTTGTAGGACAAGTCTAAGGTTTCCTAATTGTGCTAGGATTGTTTCATGGAAGCCTATAAATATAAAGGCATTCCTAAGACTTCATATTAACATTCCTCAACACCCTAAAACTCTCCACTCTCTCCTCCTCTTGTTTGTGTGATCGACCAAACAAACCAAATGGTCAAAACCCTTTGGTTTGTATCTAAAATCGACCACAAGTCGACTATCCTAGCTGACTTCTAGTCGATTAGGGTTTGGCCAGATTTTGCAGTCGCCTAAATTGCATAAGTTCGTAGCCCTAGTTCTAACTGTGCAGTAACGGTGGATACGTGATGTGGTTCAAGTGGTAATTTCCCCAAGAAACCTTAGAAGTGTTCGTGAAGCATCAATAAAGAAGAAGGCATTCCGTGAAGTTAAAGAAAGATTGAGGAGCTTATGTATAGAAAGATTAACAAGTAAGTACTCCCAGACACCCTTTGTATGTGTTAGTTATGTTATATCACTAGTTAGGAAGATATGTGTACAAGAGATTTGGTATGCATGAATTTATCTGTTTATTTTTCGTTGTGCATGTTTTATAACCAAGCGGGTGACCACCAAACTCCTACAGTGATATAGGGTTTAATCACTCTTGTGATTAAATTAGGGTTTGCATGTTTGGATTACATAAAATCGATCTATTGGGTTTTCTAAATCCTAAAAGAGACGATTTATGAGGATACACGGTATCTAGGGTCAAACATAGAAACCCTAATTTGGGTAGTCATAATTACACGACCGGGGTTTCGAGATTTGTTTTCTTTCATGCAATTAATATTGGTTTTTTATGATTTAGGGTTTTAGATATTTTGACAATGTGTAAACTTTTCAAAAATTATGTTAAAACTATTAATGGAAACCCTAGGTTTCCAAAGTTAATCATAAGGAAAAAAAATAAATTGAGGAACAAGAAAAACCAATCAGGGTTAACCTAAACCATAGGTGGGTCGAATTTATGTGTCCTATCCAGATCGGATAGCAAAATTCGATAAAGCACAAATCTTGGTAACCAAGTTATGAGTTTCCATAAACTGATGATTTTTCAGTCTTGTCTTATTTGGTGTCCAGGTTTCCCAAATATGGGAAAACATGTTTTTAAAATATTTAAAGCATAACCGGGTAATGTAAGAAAATATTTTTTTGTTAATGATTGCATATTAAAATTTTCCAAAAATTTAAATTTGGTGATTTAGGATTTCTTGTTACCTATGCTTTTAAAATTTCAGTAATGAGAAAACCCTAATTAGGGTTTGTATATTTTAAAAGTTAAAACCTTTTTTCCTAAATTAGCAATATGTAGCAATAAGGTAAGAAACATCATTCTTGGAGAATGACATGTTGATTTGGTGCAACAAGATGGGTGAAACTCGTGGTTTGCGTGTACTATTAGGATGGGCTATATATGTAGTGTATGTGCATATATTCTATGTCCTAGCAAACCATAGCTTAAGTATTTTCACATGTAGTTTATTAATAGCACTTTCCTGTTTTTATTGTTAATCATGTGTGACTCGAGCCTAAGCCATAGAAAAATAATATAAACTACGTGGCTGTGATGTAGTTTTGCTAGGTTTATATTTTTTACTGCTTTGGGTTTAATGGAGGGTTTAATGGAGGCCTTCGTGCCATCAGTTATTCCCTCTTTTAATTTAAATTTAAGTAGAGTAGCTTTAAAAATAAATGTAAACCAAGACGGACGTGACACAAGGGATCCCAGACGAGGTAGGATAACCTATGAAGTACGAAGAGATAGGAGATCTAGTAGGAGCACGGAGGAGTGAAGTTCCACCAGGAGCAAGGAAGAGATTACAGGTGATGCTGAGAAGACATGGAACCAAAAGAATGCCTTGTGTCATGTTTAACCCTTAGGATAGACCTAAGTTGATTCCCGAAGTAGCTCTCGGGATCAACATCTACATTAGATAATGGCTCGGATATGTCAATTGTGTTTCATTATTGTTTAATATGCATGCTTATTTGTAAATAATATGTCAACCATTAATATCTCTGCTAAAGTCATGGGAAATGGTGTACTTAAGCACCAGGTCCCGACGAGTTTGCGTAATAAAATGGATAAGTATATGAATTTAGTCAACCTATCTAAAAAATGCTTGGGAAAGGTAAACCTGAGTTTAGAAACTTTTTATTACAAAAGGATTTGTTTTTATAAACTTAACAAATCGTAGTATATAACAACTCGCAATTTTTCGGGTCCTTACTCAACCTCAAACTCGAAACTATTTACTTTGGTTGCTTTAAATTTCACTTTTGTATGTAATCGTGTAGTCAAACCACCTAACCCGAAAAACAATCTTAAACATAAACCGGCACCAAATAAATTTATTCTACACTAGATATATGTTATATGTCTTTTACAATCATGTTTTAATAATCTATGCAATTTACTTTACAATTTTTTAACGTAAAAAGCCTTCGTTTCACGTTTCAGGCCATGCATGCATGCAAAATCATACACTACCTTACACATATACATATAAATATACATATGCATACACTAATGATACAAAATTTAAGTGTTTTGTCTCATCTTACCCCATTGCTGCCACTCCCTTTGTCCCAATAAGGAAGTGGAAACATTTTGGAACTTTGATCATTGCCATTTCCATGTATAACTAAGACTTATGCAAACATGTGATACTTTTATGGTCTCAAGGTCCCTCTTTTCTTTCACTGGGCATGAAGTCATAGCAAACCATGGCTCAAAAAAATTTGACAACACCAATTTGGTTAGTATGGTACTATTTGACCATAAATTAGATGTACGCTTTACCACAAATGAGTTTATAAGAACCAATTACACCTAAATTTTTTTCTTGCCACAAACCAAAAACTTTCCATTCAATTCAAATAACACAAATTTCACTCATATATACATACATACATACGGCAATAGCACAAAAGGGAAGCAAAGGGACAAGATTTTTAGTCACTTTGGTTAAGCATTTTGGGAATTTTAGAAGCTAGATTAGGAGGGTTGCATTTGTGTTCTTGATTTCTTCACTCCTCATCAATCATACAAATCACTAATCAAGCATTCAACAATCCTCTTTCATACATTTCATAGCTATTATACATCATTTATGTTCTTATTTATTGCATATATACACTTGTGGTGTTGAGATTTTTCCTTAAAAACTGAAAACAACATTACACTTGTTGTCCCAAATTTCGACTCACTTCTTGGACATAGATAAAATAAGTAGATGTTTTTATGGATAAAATAAAAATTACCATACTTATATATATATATGTGTGTTAGGATGTCTCAAAAAAAAATCGTAATTTTATAAAATGTTTTGCTATTTTTAATAAGTGATATACGTTAGTGACCTGCTGTTTGCCTTTTTTTTTATGAGTACCGAAAAGTTATGCATTCAGCTTTATTACCTTAAGATTTGATCATTTTGTGAACTTATGTATTATGACTTGTTTTTACCCGACTCTCGGGATATTTGTATCTTGACTTATGATGTGACGTTGCATTTAGTATTTCTCTATTTAGACACCTTGTATTCTTAACTATGAAGTCATACCCCATAAATGTCATTCCGTTGCGCCATTTTTAGGGTGTGACATAGTAAGAATTCATGTATAGCTCATACATGAAATGGCTTTTTGAAGAAACTTATTTAAATAGTGGATATTAAAGATAAGACCGGTAAAGCAATGGGTTTAAGGTCTTGCCCTATGTGTAATCTTAGACTTATGTGTCATCCATAATTGTTACACTCTCTTAGCTTAGACCCTGTAGGCGGGTAAAGCTGTTGGGTTTCAAAGACTTCCAGATACTGTTGCTACTCATATGGTTAAGACTGCTCATGGAAATTCAATGAAAATGTTCTATGTATGTTATTGTTGTTGGTTATGGATTAAGACGCTAGTGTATATTACTCTTTTGAGAACTTCAAAGAAAATACACTAAGTAGTTAGTGCTTCTAGAACAAAAGTTAGTACTCTAGTACTAAGTTAGTGCTGCAGAGTTAATGCTACCAGAGTAAAGATTAGTGCTGCTAGTTGATTATTAGTATTGCTTATGTTTTAAGTCGGTTAAGATATGTATAGAATGTTTAGATAAGTATGTAAATGATTTGATATACTTAGGAAAGTATTCTTATCTTGGAGAATACGTATTGTAACCGTAATAGGACTCCTTGGTATATAAAAGGAGGCCTAGGGCATAGAGATTAGTACGTGTGTTATTCATAGCTTCAAGGTTGTAAACCCTAATACTTGAGAGAGTATTCGTATTATAATCAATAATACTGAAGCATTTATTGTTAGTTAATTGTGTTCTTCTTGATATTAAATACTAGATTCCGCATAGTGTTTGATTAATTCAAAATAGTTTCTAATCTAGTTGTGTTAGTTTATCTAGCATAACTTAACCTTTACAAGCTAAGGAAAAACGATCAAGTACATAACTAGGATCAACAAGTGGTATCAGAGCTTGTGATTCTAGAAGCTATGATCAAAGAAGAATCTGTTCTTATTTACAAGAATTTGCTGCTAAAGATGGATCAAGACTCTGTACATATGGTTGCTGCATCAAGGGTTCCAGTGCTCAAGGCTGGTGAGTATGAGATTTGGGGAATGCGTATTTAGCAGTATATCCAGATGCTTGACTTCCAACTCTGAAAAGTCATTGAGAATGGAAACGCTCCACCAAAGACATAAATATCTCCAGAAGGTGTTGTGACTATCTTACCTCTTACTACTACTGAAGAAAAAGCTCAAAGAAGATTGGAAGTTAAAGCAAAAAGTACTTTGATTATGACCATTCCTAATGAACATCAGTTGAAGTTCAACTCCTAGCCAAGTCTCTCATGGAAGCTATTGAAAAGAGGTTTGGAGGTAATGATGCTACAAGGAAGAACATGTTGAAACCACAGTATAAGAACTTCTCTGCTCAAGGTTCTGAGATGCTGGATCAAACCTTTGATCGTCTTCGAAAACTTGTAAGTCAACTAGAGATTTTGAGTATGGAGACCTCTCAGGAAGATGTGAATCAAAAGTTTTTGAGAAGCTTGTCCTCTTAATGGAGCATACATGTTGCTGTGTGGAGAAACAAGGGTGATATTGACACTATGAGCTTGGATCATCTGTAGAACAATTTGAAGGTTTATGAACCAGAGTTCAAAGGATCATCTAGCTCTAGTTCAAACCCATAGAATATGGTCTTTATGTCCTCTAACAACCCTAGCAGTACCAATGAAGCAGTTCCTACTGCTTTTGGAGTTACTACTGCTAGTCCTCAAGTTACTACTGCTAACTCAACAAATGTTGACAACTTGTGTAATGATGTGATTTATGCTTTCTTGGCTAGTCAACCCAGTAGTCCTCAGTTGAAGAATGAGGATCTAGAACAAATTCATCCAGATGATGTGGAAGAGATGGATTTAAGGTGGCAGATGTCTATATTCTCAATGAGAGCTATGAGGTTCTTGAAGAACACTAGAAGGAAGCTAACAGTCAATGGGAATGACAACATGGGCTTTGACAAGTCCAAGGCGGAATGTTATAACTGTCACAGGAAGGGTCACTTTGCTAGATAGTGTAGGGCTCTAAGAAGCTAGGACTGGAAGGATAGGGAAAGCTCTACAAGAAGGAGTATACCAGTAGAGACACTTGCTTCAACTGCATTGGTCTCATGTGATGGTCTGGGTGGCTATGATTGGAGTGACCAGGCTGCAGAAGGACCCAACTATGCATTTTGGCTTTTTCATCTTGAGCTCAAGTTCGACTCGAGGTATCTAATGATTTTGGTCGTTCTTATAAATCTTGTTTAGAAAATGTTGCGGTTTAAAACTCAAAACAAGAAACTGTTAGAAGATTTAAGGAAGTCCGAGTTGATGTGTTTAGGCTATAAGTTAGGATTAGAGTCGATGAGAAAAGAATTAAATTCTTAAAATCAAATGAGTCTTAGTGTGTTGAAAAGATTAATGTTTTAAAATGTGAAATTTATGAGAGATGAACTCATTAAAGAGCTTAGTAAGAGGATTGAAAAGGCTAAAAAGAAAAGGATGAAGTTCAAAAGAAAAGAAAATATTCACATAGGTGTATAAAGGTTTGAACATGCATCAAAGTGTTAACAAGATATCTGATTTCAAATTGTTAACAAATATAAGAATAGCTTAGGTTATATATCAGTTTCCCTTCCCATTAAAGGAAAGTTTGTGCCTCCTACACTCGATTTGTCCTATACAGGCTTAGATGTATTTGCTGATAAAACTATAGATAAAAAGTATGAAGCTAAGCCTAGTAGTGAGGTGGATAGAAAGTAATCAGATGCCCCAAGTATTGAAAGATTGGGTGTCTGATGATGAGGATCAGGATGTAGTTGCACCTAAGGTTGAAAAGAAGGTAGTCAAGCCTAACATTGCTAAGGTTGAGCCTGTTAAAACTGCTAGGAAGACTACTAATACTGATAAGCAAACTAGGCCAAAAACATACAATCCTAGAGGAAACCAAAGGAATTAGAATAACCTAATGTCTCATAGGTTAGGAAATGATTTTCAAATGTTCAACAAAGCTTGTTATGTGTGTGATAGTTTTGAGCATTTGCAATATGATTATACTTACTATCAGAGACAAAGGGTGGGAAAACCTGTATGGAACTATGCTAAGAGGGTGAACAATCAAAACTTTTCTAAACATTATCACCCCAATGCTCAAAGAAACATGGTTCAAAGAGCAGTTTTAATGAAATCTGGCCTAAAAACTCTTAATACTGCCAGACCAGTTAATGCTGCCCAAACAAGAACAATAGTAAATGGTGCTAAACAACTGTCAAATTTTCATAAACCAGCCCCTTTATCTCTCAAAAGGCCCATTTAAAAGAAAATAGCTGATAACATCAAATAGTCCTCAATATTAAGTGTCAATTTCCCCCGTTAATGCTCGTTATTTATATCATTTATATGGATTTACGCTTGTTTTCCATTGTTTTCCACTTTCAGGTAAATTACGAGCATTAGAGCTAAAGAGACGTGGAAATGGAAACATTACTAAAGATTTATCACAATATGCTTATTTTGAAGAAGTTACTGGCGCAACTCATCTCTCACATTACGCCGTAACTATTGCGTGACCAAGTCCAACTTATCAAGAGGTTACGGTAACTCTTCCCAAAGGTTCTGACGTAACTCCATTAGGTCAAAAGAGGTTCCACGCCACGATACTTACAGCAGTAACTCGCATCACTTACGGCGTAACGAGTTTATTGAAGACTACGGCGTAACCACTTATAAGGTTACGCCGTAACTAGCGAGATCTAGTGCATTTACGAAGAAATAGAAGGTTACGGTAACTACTCTATTGGTTACGCCGTAACCCGGACTTGGCCTATAAATACCCCATGAATTCCGACATTTGAGCATCCCATTCCACACACACACACGAGAATGTGGGAAAAAGCTCAAGGGAGGTCTAGGAAGCATCTGAGTGTTTCTAAGGGAGAAGTCACACCATTACGATAAGCTTTAGCGCTTATTATTTCTTTTACTTTCAGTTCATGTATTTCGTACCTTTGAATATTGAATTGATTTGCATGATTAATATGAGCGGCTAAGCACCCTTTGGTGCTAGCCTAGTTATTATTCCTTAATTATTTTGTTTACGTTTACCTTTACTTCCGTACAATTATTTCTAAGTGTATGCATGCATAGTTCTTTGGTAGTCACCCTTGGTTCGGTAGTTTTGAATGGCGATAGAGGCCAATTGCCTAGGAGATATGACCAACGACCCTAGGTAAGCGGATTGAAACGGGAAGGGTAAGATATGACCAATGACGACCTTTTCTACTTGTGCGATTTGACCAACCGATCACCTATCGTTTGGATGAACTTAAGAATTGGGGGTGTAGTGTCTAAGTTCCTAATGGCGGGCACTCACTATTTAGAATCTAGCATGTAGCGGTACTTAATGACTCGGCAGGGGACCGGGAACAACAGGACTTATGATGGTGCGCTGATTTCTCTGTGGTGGCATCTTTGCGATAAGTTAGGGCGAATTGACCAAATGTTGTCCTCTCGAATTTGACCCCACAAGTAATTGGAAGTAGGTGAGCGTAGACATAACTAGCTAGGAGGATTAACTAGGTTAGCACCACTATTCCTCTATTGATTTCCCTTCACACATTTATTTGCTTTTATTTTACTTTCTGAATTAGTAGTTTAATTAATTAAAACCATATCAAACCATTAATATTCTGTGACAATTAGACTTAGTAATTATCCGACACACATAGCTCTTGGGACGACCTCGGCTTTACCATTTACTACACTACACACGACCGGGTACACTGCCCGTTAGTGCATTAGGGTAGACCATAGGTATAGCGAGACACTATAAATATTAAGACCTGGTCAATAAAACTTGCATCAAGTTTTTGGCGCCATTGGGGAGCTATATTAGGATTAATATTAAGTCTTTCATTTCATTTTTAAACTTTTCTCACGATCATATTTCAAGTTTTCGGTACCATGGAAGCTATTAATATAGATAACCTCACTCTTGAGGAATATTTGGCATTGACAAGAGAAGAACAAGCGCCGAGGATTGTTAGGCCAGCCATTGCGAAGATGCTCAATTCAAATCAAACCTCAATTCATGAGGGAATTGCGTGCAAACCCCTTCTCGGAAGCATCACCAATGATGCCCATGAACATGTAGACAACGTCGAATACATTGTCGACCTATTTAAAATCTCGAGTCTCACACGATGCTATAATGCTACGAGTATTCCCTATTTCTCTTACGGGTTCGTAAAAAGATGGGTCGATCGATTACACCAGGGACCTGTCAACACTTGGCCTATCTTAAAAAATATTTCATTCGAGAGATATTGTCCTCCATCAAAGACGGCCAAGCAAATGGAAGAAATTCATAACTTCAAGCAAGAGGGTGATGAAACATTATACCAAGCTTGGGAAAGATACAACGAATTGTTATACAAGTGCCCTACTCACGATCTTAATAGCCAACAAAAAGTGAACGTCTTTTACAAGGGACTGAACATCTCTTCAAGACAAATGATTGATTCTCAAGGGCCAATTCCTATTATGACACCCGCCATGGCTTTGGAAACTATTCAAAAAATGACAGACAACTCTCACAAATGGCACAATGGAGGAAGCAATCGTAGTAAAAATAATGATATTGAGGGCCTTGCAGCAATAAACAACAAATTAGAAAGCCTTGGAAGAGAAATTGTAGAAAACTAGAAGGGGGGTTGAATAGTTTACCAATTAAAAACTTTGTTTTGAAACTTATTGAAAGATCAATTGATATTGATCTTAAGTATGTTAATGAAATATGCAAGCAATGTGTAATAAGTAAATAAGGAAAGAAATGATCAAACCACAACAAGTTGTTTATAGTGGTTCGACCTACAAGGACTCTTTTTCCTTGCCCTACTCCACTCCCAGAGTGTCACACTCGAGAGTTTAACTTCACTAGTCAACAAGCTCCTTTCACCGTGGAGAAAACCTTTACACTTTACACTATTTTCGACACTAAGCTAGATGTCGAGTTCTTTCCAAGGGTACAACTACTCCCACACACAATGTATTTTGAGGACTAAAATACTAACTTCTCACACTCACAAGATTATGATGGTTTGATACAACAATGAAGTATGGATCAACACTAGATCATACAACACTAAACAAACAAGACTTCCAACTTCTCGTTGAAGCTTGAATATGACTTGATCTTCTTTGCTACAAAGAGATCACTAATATGATATGAAACCGAGTTAGAAATGTTAGAGAAGATATGTATAAGAGTATGTTAGAAAGGGATGAGAAACTACTTGGCTTGGCATTGCTATTTATAGCCAATTGGACGAGGGCGTCCGGACGGCGGACCCTTAAAGGGTTCCCCGGTGTACCATTTTAGTACCGCCGGTCGACGACCAAGATATCAAATCTTGCCTAAAGTCAACTCTATCTAAGTGAGATTGTGCAAGATATGAAGAGTACAAATCTTCACAAAATATCTAATGGAATCTTCCAATGATTTCCATGATGTAATACATGATGTCAAATGTTGTATTACTATTTATAGAAATATGCAAATGCTTAAGTAGTGTTTGGTTTTAAGAACCTAACACATTCTACAAACTACTATCATACATAATGATTAGAGTCATATAGAGATGTTACTAATCACAAATGTAAATGCTTGAATGATGAATATATTGTTTGAGAAAGCTTGTTTAATATCAAATAAACTTGACAAGCTTTAAGCTTTTATAAATTAAATTTACTTTTATCGTTAACAAAACTTAGGCAAAGATCAAAAATATAAATAACGTTTAATGACGATATTTGTATTAACAATCTCCCCTTTTGTTGAGGACAAAATATAAATTTTATTTTATAAAAGAAACAAAGTTTGTACAAGAGTTATAAAATATTAGTTTTAGAACTTGAAAAGGAAATGATAATGCAAGTGTATGAAATTTGACTTTTATGAAAGTCAAAGAATTCACTAGTTGATGCATGATGTTGACTTTTCGAAAGTCAAAGTATCTTGTTTGACTTTTTAAGAAAAGTCAAGTATTATCAATGAGGTTCCTTTTTACTTTTAGAAAGTCAAATGTATGCGGTTTGACTTTTCGAAAAAGTCAAATATAAATAATTTCAAAGTTCTATATTTTCTCCCCTTTTGTCTCAACAAAAGAAGAGGCTATCTTGAATGTAATGAGCCCGAGCTATTATCTCCCCTTGTTCAAAGCTCCCCTAAATTGGGTGCTTTAATGGGAAGATACATGGATTGTGAAAATAAAGCTAAAAAAAAAATGTTAGTAATAATGATCATTCACAAGCATTTCCAAACACTATGTAATGACACCAACAATATAATAAACAACATTCACTAGTTAAAATTTTTCATGAGTAAAGATCATGAAAAGAGAACACAATGATGTGTTTTAAGTACAAGAAAAATAAATTAACCTAAGAAAGTAAACAAAAGAAAGACTATTCTAAAACCATCATAAAGTGATGGTGGATGGGAAAGAGCGTTTAGACGCTCAAGGATGTGGTTGAGGATGAACCTCATTTCTTCTTGGAAGTCATGGACCATAACACGGGTCCGTTCCACGGTTTAGCCCGTTTGCTCACAAGTTGAGCAACCATGCCTTGGAGGAAGAAAGTTTGGGGAGATTGTGGTGGTGGAATGGTGGATGTGTTGGTGGTGTTGGGAATGTTTGGAGTGGTCATGATGGATGCAAGCAAAGCATTTTGCATTTGCATTGTCTCACTTAGTGAGAATCCACCATGCCTTTGAATTGGTGGAGGTTGTGGAGTTCGGCTTGAATCTCCTCTCTAGTGGGATTGTCATCCCATGCACTCGGAATGTCCTCAATATGAGGGACATTGATGATGGAAGTGGATGATCCCGTATAAGGACCATGAATGTCCTTGTGAATGGGGTGGAAAGGAGAGGTTTTGGCCCTAATGGGCGTTTGGGTCAATGGATGACCGAGGCGACTCATGAGCGATTCGCTCAATTGTGCCAAGGATGGCAATGGTGGTGGATGACTTGGCCTAGGAGGCAAGTCTTCCAAGTCCTCTAGGAAAGGATTTGGGGATGTTGGTGGAGTTGAAAATAACTCCATGGGAGTGAGAGTGGGAGACCTTGGTGAAGGTGGTGAGGGGTTTGGATGTTTAGATGGGTGCCGGTAGAGGTGAAGTAGGTGTTTTTATTGGTGGTGGAGTGGTGATCACAATGTGTGATGAAGTGGGTGTAGCTAACGTAAGAGTTGTATCATCTCTAATGGGAGATGAGATTGTGAGTGGTGAAGATTCGGATGATGAGCTAAGATTGACAAAACAACAAGGCCTTACGCTAATTCTAGCGGTTTTCTTGCAAGGTTTTGGTGATGATTTAGTCATTTTTAACTTGGGTTTGGATTTGCTAGATAGTAGTGAGAATGAGGAAGGTGTGAGGATGATCATGGTAAAGCCTTTCAATTTATAGAGGTTAAAAATTGTTGAGAAATGTGTTTGATTTGATGTTGAACCATTGAAGAGATGAGGTTCCTAATGATTTGGAAGTGGGTTGAATGCTAGTCATATCACCCAAGTCAATCCATACAAGAAAGATGGAGTGAAGAAGAAAAGATTTGCAATAAATGTGTTCTAGTGGTGGAATTTTCTAACATTCAGATTACCGGGTTTGAAGGTACCAAAATTTGGTTCCTTCCTTTATGCCAAAGGGCTCCTTGGGTGGATTTTCAAAATTTTGAATTTTGGTGGGAAATGGATTTCTTATATACCTTAGTAAGTAATACTAGTTCTAATAACAGTATAAACTAGTTAAGATTGATTTATAAGTGATGGAAGATAATTTGGAATCACGAAGAGTCGAAATTGAGAAAATTACACGGAGGATCCACGGTACCAAAATCATACAGCGGCGGTACCTAAAAGGGTGTCGTGCGGTCACTCTGCAATGCAAATGCGGTGCCAAACTATACATAACAGACGGTACCAAAATTATGGTGCCGTCGATCCGTGGAGTGCGAGATATTTCGACGAGTTCGTTTTTAGGTGTCGGGAAATTTACGAAACACGAAATTTTCTCAAAAGTCATTATACTAAACATTTCTAGTTAGGAAAAGTAAATAACACATATGTAAACATAGTGGAGCATAGATTTTGAGCAAGGCTTATTGATTTTCACAATATAGTGAAAATGGGTAAAATTGATAGCATACTTGTGCTATCCCCGCATGAGATTGTTAGCATACACCATTGTTTCAAGTTATATTATCATCCTACATAATAAAAACAACTAAATAGTATCAAACATTAACGATAATGCATTGTTCCAAACACTCCTTAAAGTACCCTTATTTGTCCAATTTCTTGTAAATCTTGTTCATCATCCTACCAAGGCACTTGAACATTCCCTTAGTTTGCTTGAATTCTGCTGATTCATTCTCAATCTCGGGAAGAGATGCGTAATACTCATGAGGTGGAAGATGAGAGCTTGGAAGACCATCCTCGGAGCTGTTGATGATGAAGATGATGGAGTTGGAGGTTTTGCTCTTTTGCCTTTTGTCTTAGCAACTCGAGCATCACTCAAAGGTACAAAGATGTGAGGATGAGTTCATAGTGGAGATGCATCCCTTTTGGGGTTGGTGGAATTGGTGCGAAGTTTCTATAGAGACGGGTGAGAAGCATCCCGTATGGAAGAAACAACCGATCCTTGAGTTGGAATATCAATCATTCTTCTAGCTATGTAGTAGGCTAAGTTGAATGGTTGTCGAATGGATAAGTTGTAGAGCATGTGACATAGGCGGCGTTTAAGTGATCCCTATTTCCTATGGTGCTAATGACGTTGGCTCTAAGTAGTTCCTCCCATTTCTTAAATTAGGCTTAAGTTCATTTAGCTCCATTCCATATGGATCTCGGTTTACCTCTTTTCCTTTCGGGTAACTCGGGTTGTATCACTTTTGGGTTAAAAGGTGTTCACGGATGACATCCTTATCGGCCAAGCGGGTTATGTAGGGAAGAGCGGTCATTGATTGTATCAAGAGCCATGGTGACCACTTATACGTGTGGACACAAGTTCCTCGGTTGGGAATTCCTAACACTTGAGCAAAGTTGCTTAAGGTGATGGTGAAATCGTTTTGGTTGATTCTAAACCTAAGACGAATTCATCATCGTCTTCATCACTAAAGCCGGTCACACTAGCATAGAATTCTAACACAAACCTAGGACAAATTGGTTCATCGATGTCAAGAAGACAATCGAATTGAATGGAGCTAGTTCTTCACGAAGATTGGTATTTTCAAGGAAGGATGAGTGAATGGTTCTACCCTCATGGAAATACCTTGATTCTAGACTCTTAAATATTTCTACTTGTTCCTTGGTAAGTCCTTTGGTTTTGTGGTGTTTGGGAATGTAGTTAAGGGTGTCTTTGTGATCATAGAATCTTACGGCTACCATGGTTATTCCTAAGGACAAGAATTAATATGTTAAAAATAAAATAAATATTAACGTTTTTGATTCTAGTGTGTGCCTATATGAAAACAATTTGGAGTTGGGTTATCTCGACTCATTTTATGCACAAAATGGTTTTAGTGGGGTGTTTGGCAAATACCATGAGATAACCCAAATGCTCCTAATTCAATGTGGCTACATTTGAATATACCGGGAGTGCATATTAGTTATGCAATACCTTTAGTATTCAAGAGCTTGCAAGTGATGAAAATTTTAACGTTTCTATTTGTATTAGCAATGAAAATGTTTTCCTACAAGTGAGAAGCTTTTCAAAACTTTTGACATGGGGTGTTTGGTTGTTTGAATAAGGCCTTATATTCATTATCTATCAATTAGTGGGAAACATGATTTGTTTATGCAATATGATAATGTAGTACCTAATTTCAATGACTAGTTATGCAATTTGCCAATTGAATTCATATTTGGTATCAAAACATACATAAAACCCCATGTAATGATTTGTGATAGTTTTGTGCATAAATAAGAATCCTAGACTCGAATTAAGAGATGAAATGTAGTTAGGATACTTACAATGATGTTATCTTCGATGATTAGTGAGTGGGAAGATGACAATAATGAGCTTGGTTTAAGTTTTACGTTTTGGTAAAATGGGTTGTGAGGAAGAGGATGTTATGTATATAGCGGTTTTGTACATAGACACCACGGACAGACGGCACCAAATATTTGGTTCCGTCCGTGTTGTCGTTTAGTGCCGTGGCTACGATGGCGAAACAAGGCAAAATTGTTTTGGTTTGACTATTCTAATGTTTTAGGCTATGTTTATCCTACATGTTTGGTTCCATTAACCCTAAACCAAGTCTAAGAAGATTAAAGGTTCTCGTTTAAGAGGTTTAGTAAAGATGTCGGCAATGTTGTCTTGGGAGGATACTTTCTCGATTGAAATGTTTCCTTTTTGAACATTGTCGCGAAGAAAGTGATGACGGATTTCAATGTGCTTTGTGCGAGCATGTTGAGCGGGATTCTTCTTGAGATCGATGGCTCCTTTGTTGTCGCAAAGTATCACAATGTCGTTGAGATGAATTCGTAGTCTCGAGCTTGCTTCATCCAAGAGCTTGTTGACATGCTTTTCGGTTGAGGCGTATTCGGCTTGATGGTAGAGATGGCTAAAGCCGTTTGCTTCTTTGCAAACCATGAGGTGAGACAATGTCCAACAAAGTGCAAATACCACTTGTACTTTTCTATCGACATAATCACCGGCATGATCCGAGTCGGCATACACTATGGGTTCTATACCCGTTCCTTTGGGATACCATAATCCTAAACACGTTGTTCCCTTAATATATCTAAAATCCTTTTAATGCTTCTAAGTGTGATGCCTTTGGGTTTTCTTGAAAGCGAGCACATAGACAAACACTAAACATAATGTCGGGTCTACTAGCCGTAAGATAGAGTAGGCTACCAATCATTCCTCTATATTTAGTGTTATCTACGGATTCACCTTCTTCGTCCTTGGTGAGTTTAGTGTCCGAGGACATGGGTGTTTTAGTTGGTTTGGAATCTTCAAGACCAAATTTCTTAAGCATGTCTTTTATATATTTAGATTGGTTAAAGAAAATACCATCTTCTAGTTGTTTAATTTGAAGTCCTATAAAGAAGTTTAACTCACCCATCATACTCATTTCAAACTCGTCATGCATGATTTTAGAAATCATTACATAGTTCTTGACAAGTTGATCCGAATATAATGTCATCAGCGATATTTGAACAATAATAATTTGCGATTCCTTTTTCTTAGTAAAAGAGTATTATCTACTAATCCCATAGTATATTTGTTATCAATAAGAAAAGTCTTAAGGCAGTCGTACCAAGCTTTAGGTGCTTGTTTAAGGCCATATAATGCTTTCTTGAGTTTGAAGACATGATGTGGTTTCTCAAAGTCGGTAAAACCGGGAGGTTGAGCAACATACACTTCTTCGTTAATAAACCCATTAAGAAAATCACTTTTAACATCCATTTGAAATAATTTAAAGTCATAAGCACATGCATAAGCAAGTAATATTCTAATGGATTCAAGTCTAGCTACCGGTGCATAAGTTTCATCATAGTCGATTCCTTCTTGTTGATTATAACCTTGTGCAACAAGCCTAGCTTTGTTTCTAGATACTACACCATTTTCTTCCATTTTGTTTGAAAGACCCATTTTGTTCCAATTATAGTTTGATCTTTGGGTTTTGGAACTAGTTTCAAACATCATTTCTAACAATTGGTTTAATTCTTCTTGCATGGCCATTACCCATGATTCATCTTTTATTGCTTCATTTATGGTTTTGGTTCAATGGTGGATACAAAACAAAATGGTTACTTTGATTTTGAGCTTGTGACCTTAAGGTTCTTTGATTAAGTTATCCTATGACCTTTTCTAATGGATGACTTTTAGATTCTTTGATGTTGACAATTTCCTTATTTGATGGTTCATCTTCCTTGTTATTATTAATCGATTTTCTATTATTTGACTTTCAACTAAGTCATCATCTACCAAAGGTGATGTCTTAGAGGAGGTGGACTTTAAATCAAATGTTATGTTCAACGATTCCTCGACTATCATTGTTTCTTTATTTAGGACAATGTAAGCTTTACTAGTTTGAGAGTAACCAAGAAATACACCTTCATAAGACTTTGGGTCAAACTTGGTGAGATAATCCTTAGTATTAAGAATAAAACATTTACAACCAAAGACTCTAAAATATCCTAATGTTGGCTTTTACCTTTATAAAGTTCATATGGTGTTTTGTTTAGGAAAGGACGTATTAGGACTCTATTTAAGATATATGTAGAAGTGTCAACGTTACACCAAAACTTTTGAGGAATGTTTTGTTCATTAAGCATTGTTCTACTCATTTCTTGAATTGTTCTATTTTCGTTCTACTACTCCATTTGATTGAGGTGTTCGTGGAGCGAGAAAAATTATGTGTTATACCATTTGTATCACAAAAGTTTCCAAATTGAGTTTCGTTGTCAAATTCACGACCATGATCCGTTCGGATCGACACAATTTGACACCAAGAAGATTTTGAATTTTCTTGCTAAGTATTTCAAATTTATCAAAAGCTTCATTTTGGTTTTCAAAATAACGTCCAAGTAAACCTTGAGTAATCATCTACTATGACCAAAGTGTATAAGTTGCCTCCATAGCTTTATAGCGGATGGTCCAAACAAGTCCATATGTAATAATTCTAGACACTTAGATGTGGACACCATATTTTTAGATTTGTGACTACTATGTGTTTGTTTACCAATTTTGCAAGCGTCGCAAAAGTGTTGGTCATATTTTAGTTTTGGTAAATTCCTAACCAACTCTTTTGAAGATAGGTTTTGTATAAGTCTCATATTAAGCGTGACCTAGCGTCTATGCCAAAGAGATGAGCTATCATCTAATGTTGTTAAGCAAAGTTTGTCATTATATGTTTTATCTATTTTCATGGCGATATGTTATTTTTCCTAACTCCTTTAGCTATGGTGATACCATCTTTTAGTATTTTACTACCATTTTCATCAAATAGTACTTTATACTTTTATCACATAGTTGGCTAATACTAAGTAGATTAAATCCTAACCTATCCACATGAGCAACATTTTCAATAGTTAGAGTTATGAGCAATCGTACCTTTGCCAATGATTTTGCTTTTGAGATTGCTACCGAAGTGACATTACCTCCGTCATACTCTTGGTATGATGAGAAGAGACTTTGTTGCCGTCATGTGTCGTGAGCATCCACTATCTTTTATCCATTCATCGGGTTCTAATCCAACTTTCAAGCATACCTAAGAAGCAAATAACTCAAACATTTGGTCCCCAATATCTCATGGGTCCGTTTGGGTTAAACATACCATTTATTTGATTCATGTATGGAAATGATGGGTAAGGGTTCCATGGCATGTAATCTGGAGTTTGATATGGTCTAGAAAGTTTTGATTCCAACCGTTGTGTTGGTAGTTAGGTTGAACGTTGTGGTTGCTCTTAGGAAAGGCGTTTGGCAAAGAAGTTTTATATCGTTGTTGAGTAGTTTTGATCTAAATTCATTTTAACAAGTCCTACTCACGATATAATGGTGGTTTTAGTTTAACATTATCATTGGTTTTCTTTGTTACTTTAACAAATTCGATGCGGTCCGTATTGCGGACATTCATTCTATTTGAAGTACCATGGTACCATTTTGCTGCAGACGGAACCCTTATTTTGGTTCCGTGCGGTCCGTCTTGTCTTGCAACAATTTTGATGAATGTTCGTCCTTTTAAACCGTTTTGTTTTGACTCTTTGGAATTAATACTTCATTAAAACCTAGCCCATTCATGTCTCACGGTGTTTTATGGATTTTAACAATTTCATCGGCAAGGCGATGTTTTGTTAAACCTTTTAAACTTAAATTATTTTCTATTAGAACTTCTTGTGTGAGCTTTAGTTTTTCTATTTCAAGATTAAGCTCTTGACATGATTTACAATCATCGTCATTTGCTTTTCCTTTTCAAGTCGTTTTGCTTTTCTTTTAACTCATATACCTCATTTTCCAAAACTCCTTTTGGTTTTAGAAATTTATTTTTAGTTATGATTTTTAGACTTAGCTCACACAATTGATTATATTGTTTTGCAAGGTGTCATCATCTATAGAAGAATAAGAAGAGTCGGAAAGTACCTCATTTGACTCATGTGCCATTAGGCGATCTCTTCCTTGCTTGATTCTTCATCGTCTTCACTATCACTCAAGCACCACTTACAAAAGCTCGTTGAGTTTTGCTTTTAGGTGGCTTGGGACATTCTCTATGAGATGACTTGCATCACCATCTAAAACACTTTCTTTCACCTTTAATCTTCTTATCATCCCGATCTTTTGAATGGCTTCTTTTCTTCTCGAGGTTGTCTTACAAACTTTCCTCTTCTTCTAAAGAACTTCTTGAAATCTCTAACGGCCATGGCATACTCCTCATCTTCACTATCGGACAAGATTCACCATCATCACTTGATTCCGCCTTTGCTTTAAGAACAGCAGTTTGATCTTCTCCTTTCTTCCTTTGATGATCTCCGAATCTTTCTCCATTACCATTTCGTGAACTTTGAGGTTGCCAATTAGCTCGTCTAGTGACATTATTGAGAGATCTTTTGATTCTTCAATAGCGGTCACTTTAGCTCTCCATTTGGGATGGAGTGCTCTAAGAAATTTCGACAAAGTTCTTACTACGAAAAGATTCATCAAGTGCTTTAAGTGATGTAATGATAGTGTTAAAGCGAGCAAATCCACAATCAATGGTTTCATCTTGAGGATAACAAATTGTTCATATTGTTGAACAAGAAGATCAATTTTGTTATCCTTGACTTGTGAATTACCTTGATGTGTAACAATTAAAGATTCCCAAATATCTTTGGCGGTTTCACACATAAAAATTCTTTCATATTCTTTTCTAGGTAAAGCATTATAAAGCATCATTTTAGCTTCATTATTTTTAGCAACTAATTTCTTTTGTTCATCAACGGAAATATCCTTTGTTGTAGAACTAAAATCTCCTTTAACAATAATAAACCAAAGATCTATATCTTTTGATTTCACATATGTTTCAAAACGGTTTTCCAATAGATAAATCCATTGGTTTCAAAGAGTGGTGGTCTTTGCATAGATTGCCCTTCTTTAAAGTTTTGAGAATCCATGGATCGTTTCAAGTTTATAAAATACAAGTTATTTTAGAAATTCTTGAGCAACGAGGCTCTGGTACCAATTGTAGAAAACTAGAAGGGGTTGAATAGTTTACCAATTAAAAACTTTGTTTTGAAACTTATTGAAAGATCAATTGATATTGATCTTAAGTATGTTAATGAAATATGCAAGCAATGTGTAATAAGTAAATAAGGAAAGAAATGATCAAACCACAACAAGTTGTTTATAGTGGTTCGCCTACAAGGACTCTTTTTCCTTGCCCTACTCCACTCCCGAGTGTCACACTCGAGAGTTTAACTTCACTAGTCAACAAGCTCCTTTCACCGTGGAGAAAACCTTTACACTTAACACACTATTTCCGACACTAAGCTAGATGTCGAGTTCTTTCCAAGGGTACAACTACTCCCACACAATGTATTTTGAGGACTAAAATACTAACCACTCACACTCACAAGATTATGATGGTTTAATACAACAATGAAGTATGGATCAACACTAGATCATACAACACTAAACAAACAAGACTTCCAACTTCTCGTTGAAGCTTGAATATGACTTGATCTTCTTTGCTACAAAGAGATCACTAATATGATATGAAACCGAGTTAGAAATGTTAGAGAAGATATGTATAAGAGTATGTTAGAAAGGGATGAGAAACTACTTGGCTTGGCATTGCTATTTATAGCCAAATTGGACGAGAGGCGTCCACGGACGGCGGACCCCTTAAAGGGTTCCGCCCGTGTACCATTTAGTACCGGCGATCCGACGACCAAGATATCAAATCTTGCCTAAAGTCAACTCTATCTAAGTGAGATTGTGCAAGATATGAAGAGTACAAATCTTCACAAAATATCTAATGGAATCTTCCAATGATTTCCATGATGTAATACATGATGTCAAATGTTGTATTACTATTTATAGAAATATGCAAATGCTTAAGTAGTGTTTGGTTTTAAGAACCTAACACATTCTACAAACTACTATCATACATAATGATTAGAGTCATATAGAGATGTTACTAATCACAAATGTAAATGCTTGAATGATGAATATATTGTTTGAGAAAGCTTGTTTTAATATCAAATAAACTTGACAAGCTTTAAGCTTTTATAAATTAAATTTACTTTTGTCGTTAACAAAACTTAGGCAAAGATCAAAAATATAAATAACGTTTAATGACGATATTTGTATTAACAGAAATGAAGAAGCTCAAGGAAAATGTGCATTCCATTCAAGTGGAGCGAGATGGGGCTCGTCCTTCTAAAGAATGTTCCTCCAATGAAGAAGTTAAAATGATCGGAGAAGTGAACTTTGGGAAAGAATTCCTTTCAAAAGCTACAATAATTACGGACCTAGGTACCGTGAAAAATCCCAGGTTCTACAAAAGTCAACAATAATCCTCCTAAACCTAGCCTTGAAGAAATAATGCACCACGCATTGAAGAATCGACAAAAAGGAAGATAGACTCAAGGAATGGATGGTCAGTAAAGGAGGACACCAATATGAACCTCGTAACCAAGATGTCGCAATTAAGAACCTCGAAACACAAATTGGGCAATTAGCTAAGAACCTTGAAACAAGTAATGCTAAAGCCACTTCTATAAAGCCACATTTAGCGAGGATAAAGCAAAAAGGAGCAAGGCACATCCTCTATCACTAATGATCTCTCGGGATTAACTACCTAAGAGAGGATGATAAAGCGAAGACGACAAATTCCTACCAAGCCAACTTCACGAAAAGCTGCAGTACAGGAAAGTTTTCTTCTCCTTGCACTATTGGTAACATTAAGATGCCCACATTAGGCGATTTAGGGGTGGGTTAACCTTATCTCAACTACTTTATTGAAAAAACCAAACTTACCAATTTAAAAGAAACAACTATTATGATTGAAATGGCGGACTCTCTAAGGCTATCTGAGGGGATTGTGAACAATGTGCTTTTAAAATTGGAATATTTTTCTTCCCACCGATTTTGTAGTCATTGACATGGGAAACCGGGAGGCTTACAACTTGATTGTTGGAAGACCTTTTCTGGCCACTTGTAGAGCTCAAATTATGGTTTTTGAAAAACAAATTTTCTTGGGAACCGAAAATGAACGAATAACTTTTAGTATGAATGAGCATTTAAAATCAAAAACTGAAATTTCTAATAATGTTCAATCACTGAACCCCATTCTACACTCTAAGCCTATTACTGATAATCGTAAAGAATGTATTGATCATTGTAAGCAGAAACAGGATGAAGTTGTCCAAAGGATTGAGGAAACTACGAGTCGAAACAAACATTTTGCAACTCAATGTCAACCAAAGAATGCGAATCGACCGCCACCATTTACTCATCCTCAAAATGTGAAAGAAAAGCTAATGAATGGATTTACCCTCATAAGGAGAGAAACATGATGTTGAATTAGCATTGGAAGATTGGTAAAAATTAAAGCTTGGGAGCTCAAAATTGATTAAGGAACTGATCAAGCAGTATCGGTGCAACCATATCACTGACATTATAGGTGGAACAAGATCAAACATCAGCATTTCTGATAATATTATTACTAAAGATGATGACCATGGAGAATCATGTGATAAATGGCTTTCACATAAGTTGGGAACAATTGGGCTAAATAATTCTACAAGAAAAAAAAGGCTTGATAATTGGATGAATGAACACCAACGAATGATGGAAGTGGGGCAAGTTCAAAGACCCCCATAGGAGCCCCGCGGCTCTGAGTCTAACTTAAAGACTCGTTAATATAGAAAAGTGCTCTTTAGAGACAACCGAATTATCCCTTTCTTACATTTTATTTCATTTCATTGGGTTACGTGTTTTCTAACCATTTTGCGGAGAGACAAAGTAATTACTACTGCGATTCTTGATTCGAGCGAGTTACGGCGTAACTCATCTTGGTGATTACGCCGTAACCAACATTTTAGCAGCAAATTCTTGACGCATTACCAATTACGGCGTAATACCATCTCGATTCGCCAGTAACTATTTGCTTCACCTACTCATACCAGTTTTGCGATTCTGGTAACTCTCTCATAGGAGTTTGATGTAACTCTCCTCGCTTAATTCTTTCATTTTAAAACACGATAACCTTGTATTAGTTTTAAATGAACTTTGTGGAGTGTGTTCTTTGTAAACCCTCACGAGACTTCACTGTCCACTTGGAAACCAAGTGGTTTAAAAACTTGTTGCATTCACTAAATGCAACCGTGATTCTGAAAGTGAGTTAGGTTTGTTTTCATTTTATTTTTTTCTTTTAGAATTATGCTTGTCGGTATTGTGATTTCAGGGATTGAAGTTTGTTCATGACGCTTAAATGAAGGCACGATCCTTTCTCGTGGGCCTTCTTCTTTTTGGAGCAAATTTCAAGGAAGTTCTCGCTCTAATTCTACCTTTCTCTTCACCTTTATCTTAATGCCTAGTACAAAAGGGACTTTGTACAATTCAAGTGGGGGGACGAGAGTAGAATTATCTCTTGAATTTTATTTCGCCCTCATTTTTCTAGTTTATTTTGAAAAATTATGCTATTTTTAAAAATTTTGACATGTTTTTCCGAACCTAACTAGATTAGACCTTAGCCAAGCACATACAACCCTTGATATTTCATGGTGAGATTAGCCTTATCCGTTTCCAATATTTTACCCCAAATCCACCAAATTATGAGTGTCTTGGGTAGCTTGTAAACTTTAGAACTTGGCCTTTGCATCATTTCGAGACCATAGGCGAGGTATGTTGAGTAGCTCGATGTATTTGGACTTTTCGGTTTTAGAAAGCGATATTATAGGATTATCACCCAAACGACCTACCATTGTGAGTCTATCGATTAGTCACCTCAACTTTTAGAGCCCTATGTGAAACCCTTTGTTGCACTCCCTTTAGTGCAAGATACCCCTAGATACACCCTTACGAGCCATTCCTTTCATTTTGTCACCCCAATATATTGTTTAGATTACACCTTACACCTTAGCCTACCCTGTAGTCTTTATTTGTAATTAGTAAGTCATCATTTGCCTAAGTTCAAGGTTCGAGTGGAAAGGTTTGGAAATCACGCTTTCATCGACAACAATTATGAAGATCATTGAAGACCCCCAGAATTCCCATTGCTCATCTCAAGTGGGGGGATGTTATGTTATGTTCAAAAAAAATAGTTGATTGAGTTATGATATTGTAAAGTGCGATGTTATAAGCACTATAGTATGAGCTTTATTGTTTAGTATCGAGGAGGCCACCTTGGTCACATTTGAAGATTGGAGTTGGAGCTATACCAGCCGAAGAAGAAAAGGTAGTGTGCCCATCACGGCGTCCTCTAATAACACATCTACCTTGCATTTCATGATCCGGTCTCTAGACTTCTAAGCTTGAACTTTGGGGTGACAGTGAGTGGTGATGACTTAGATTTAGGCTACACCTTGTTTTCATTTTACACCAATTATATATCCATGTCTTATCCTACCCTTTAGTCATGAAGCGTGTCTAGGTGATGCAATGAGCAATCTTTGGTGTCTTGGCCATGGATTTGGTCATGTATCATTGATTTTGTCCACTTCACGTGACATGTTAGTAATGACGAGTCACCCATAACCTTTAATCGTGTCTACCCATGTTGCCTTGAGAATTGTTTAGCCCATAACTCTAGTGGTGGAGATTTGTGTAACCGCCAAGCTTATGATAGAATACATGCTATGATGTGCGATTGAGTGATCATCCGAAATTGACACTTAGAATAGTTTAGAGATTTGAGTGTTTGTTCCCCTTCGTGAGGTGTTCGACTTTGTTTTATTCTAGCATAAGGTTTGTAAACTCATATTTTCGAGGTTTGGGAGATATCTTTTAGGAATCTATCTAATAAGGTCTACTTGAGGGCAAGTAGAGTTCAAGTGGGGGATATTTGATAACATCAAATAGTCACGAATATTATTGTCAATTTCCTCGTTAATGCTCGTTATTTATATCATTTATATGGATTCACGCTTGTTTTCCATTGTTTTCCACTTCGGGTAAATTACGAGCATTAGAGCTAAAGAGACGCGAAATGGAAACATTACTAAAGATTTATCACGGTATGCTTATTTTGAAGAAGTTCTGGTAGTAACTCATCTCTCACATTACCGTAACTATTGCGTGACCCAAGTCCAACTTATCACGAGGTTACGGTAACTCTTCCCAAAGGTTACGACGTAACTCCATTAGGTCAAAAGAGGTTCCACGCCCGATACTTACAGCCGTAACTACTGCATCACTTATGACATAATCGAGTTTATTGAAGACTACGGCGTAACCACTTATAAGGTTACACCTTAACTAGCGAGATCTAGTGCATTTACGAAGAAATAGAAGGTTACGGCGTAACTACTCTATTGGTTATGCCGTAACCGGACTTGGCTGTAAATACCCATGAATTCCAACATTTCAAAGCATCCCATTCCACACACAACATAATCGAGCGTGGGAAAAAGCTCAAGGAGGTCTAGGGAAGCATACTGAGTCATTTCCAAGGAGAAGTCACACCATTACGATAAGCTTTAGCGTTTATTATTTCTTTACTTTCGGTTCATGTATTTCGTACCTTTGAATATTGAATTGATTTGCATGATTAATATGAGCGGCTAAGCACCCTTTGGTGCTAGCCTAGATTATGATTCATAATTGTTGTTTTACGTTTACCTTTACTTCGTACAATTATTTCTAAGTGTATGCATGCATAGTTCTTTGGTTGTCACCCTTGGTTTGGTAGTTTTGAATGGCGATAGAGGCCAATTGCCTAGGAGATATGACCAAGCCGACCCTAGGTAGCGGATTTGAGGACGGAAGGGTAAGATATGACCAATGACGACCACTTTCTACTTGTGCGATTGACCAGTGATCACTATCGTTTGGATGAACTTAAGAATTGGGGGTGTAGTGTCTAAGTTCCTAACGGCAGGGCACTCACTATTTAGAATCTAGCATGTAGCGGTACTTAATGACTCGGCTTAGGGACCGGGAACAACGAGGACTTATGATGATGCTGATTTCTCTGTGGTGGCATCTTTCTTGATGGGTTAGGCGAATTGACCAAATGTTGTCCTCTCGAATTTGACCCCACACAGTAATTGGAAGTAGGTGAGCGTAGACATAACTAGCTAGGAGGATTAACTAGGTTAGCACCACTATTCCTCTATTGATTTCCCTTCACACATTTATTTGCTTTTATTTTACTTTGCATTAGTAGTTTAATTAATTAAAACCCTATCAAACCATTAATATTATGTGACAATTAGACTTAGTAATTATCCGACACACATAGCTCTTGGGACGACCTCGGCTTTACCATTTACTACACTACACGACCAGGGTTACCTTGCCCATTAGTGCATTAGGGTAGACCATAGGTATAGCGAGACATTATAAATATTAAGACACAGTGGGTAAAACTGCATCAACGACATTTGTTATGATAAAATTAATCAAAAATTTAAAACGTTATAAGAAAACTTGTTACTAATGCTAGGCCAAGCACTAGTTAATGCTATTCGAGGGTAACATGGTTAATCTTTGTTAAGGCCTCGGCATGTTGGGTATGGAAATCAAAGATTAAAGTATTGAACCATGTTTCCGACACTAGCGAGTGCATCAATAACCTCAAAGAAATTTGATTATATTGATGACAAGGCAGATCCAAGTCAGTAATGGCTTGAGTTCCCAAAATTTGCTGATTTTTTGATATTATGTGCAAGGGAATTCACAGCTGGATTTACAAGATCAAGGAGTGGTTGACAGTGGATGCTCTAGGCACATGACAAGGAACAAGACCTATCTTACTGATTTTGAGAAGATTGTTGGAGGATTTATTGCCTTTAGAGGAAATCACAAAGGTGGAAAGATATCTAGGAAAGATACCATTATGACAGGTACATTGGACTTTGAAAATGTGTATTTTGTAGAAGAGCTTAAGTTTAACCTCTTTAGTGTCTCATAGATGTGTGACAAAAACAATAGTGTTCTTTTTACTGACACTAAGTGTATTATCTTATCTCTAAATTTTAAGTTGGTTGATGAAAGTCAAATCCTACTTAAAGTTCTTAGAAGAGATAATATATACAGTGTTGATTTAAAGAACATGGTTCCTAAAGGTGGTTTAACTTGCCTTTTTGCAAAAGCCACATTGAATGAATCAAACTTTGGCATAGAAGGCTTAAACTTTAAAACAATGAATAAATTGGTTAAAGGAAATCTTGTGAGAGGTTTACCTTCAAGCTTTTGAAAATGATCAAACACATGTTGCTTATCGAGAAGGAAAGCGACACATAGCCTCTTATAATTCCAAATCGATTAATTCTATCGGTTTACCCTTACGGATGTTGCATATGGATTTATTTGGTCCAACATTTGTAAAAGTTTAATGAAAAGATGTATTG